>CAUYQU010001649.1:0-59597 GCA_963574635.1 Cheracebus regulus | reverse complement strand
GGCTCCTCCACTGGGAATGTCCTGGTCCGTGGGCAGCAAAAATTTATCGGTAAGTGTGGCGTCCACTGGCTCTCTGCGCTTTTACTGGGAGCTGCAATCCTGAGCTGCTAGTGATCGGCCATCTTGGATCTCTCTTCCAATACATTCAATCTCATTAAAACTAAGAATTTATTTTGAGTTAGAGATTGTGAAAAGCCACTACAGAATGGGAGGAGAAATTTACAATACAAACACCTAACAAAAGATAATATATTCTCCCCTTCTGTAGTGTTGGTCACAATAGCCAAGAAATAAAGAAATTCAAAGGTCCATTCACAGAAGCATAAAAAAATTATTATGTGATATACTCAGAAGATGGGAATAACTGCACACAGCAACACAATGCCCTGGTGACACTATGTTCCCGACCATGCAGGTGACACACGGATGGGCTGACTTCATCATAACCCCCTAAGTTGTACTTTCAGGACAGAGCATTTTGTATATGTTTGTTATGCTCTAATAAAAAGATTAAAAAGCAGTAATTAAAAAAAAATCTGTAGTTTGAAAAGCTTGGCTATGGTTGTACAGTTTCATTTACAAATAGCTCATGGCAAACACACTCAGATGGAAGACCAGCTTCCTGCTGGACCCGAGCCCAGCTCCGGTGGGAGCTGGCGGCAGGCGCAGGCCCAGGGCACTCTGCATGACACACCCACGGCAACAGAAGATGAGGAGCCAGGAAGATTCTAGGCAAGAGAGTGACTGATGGAGGGTAATCTGAAGTTAATGGGCAAGTTTTGATTACAATGAAATGAGAGATGGGAAAAGAGGAAACATGGAGCTAAAGAGAAGTAAAAATCCAGGAAACAGAAACAAGATGATCCCCAGCATCCAGATACATGTGCTGGGAGAAAGGCCTGAGGGCTTGATGCAGGCTGTCTCCTCCTGACAGTGCTGCGGACACTGGGCTAACCACATTCAAGGAGCAGATGGAAATTAAGTCTTTGGCCTGAACTGCTCCCCCTGTAATCCCAGCCTTATTTCTGCAGGCACCCCTGGCTAGCAGAGAGGACCCTAGGAACACGGAACCCAGCACTATGACGGTCAGCTACGGCCAGCCCCGCACCCCACAGAAGTTCCACACACGGCCTGAGGAGGCTCCCCCAGCCTGTAGGGAAGCCTGGGATTGAAGAAAAGAGTCCCTGTCAAAAAGTTTTCAGAGTCATCAAAACTCAAGACCTCGTTAATTGGGTAAAAAGGCCAGTTCAATGGCTGGTGACTGAATTAGAGGGTAATTGTAACAGAACGCAATTCTACTATTAATAATTTCTATCTATCAACTCCAACAAAGCACTAACAAAGTGTTACCAAACGCATTTCTTGCTTCACTTCTTTCATGACCAGATAAAGCTAATTCACTTGCTTATGCTAATTAGAGCCTGTTACAGGTGGGCCCCAGAGCAGTCTTGATGTGCAGAGGCCCCTGGGTGAGTCAGGGCGCCAGCGACAGGTGGCTAGACCCTGCAGGAGCAGAACCTGCCCATCTGCATTTGATGAAAATGCCTCCAAAACAAATCAGAGGCCGCCCCGGCAGAGGTAACTGAGAACAAGGAGACACAGTCTCCTTTCCTGAGGAAACGGTTCTCTGTAATGGCCACCAACGACCAGCTTCTGAAGGGCAACACTGCAGGCCAGCAAGGGTTTCCGGGGCCCACTGTCAGAGGCAGGGACAGACAGGCACCCTGCTGTCAGATGTTTCTGTCCTCCTCAGTCCCCAGCCTACACCTGTTACTCTCGGCCACCCCTGCTCAGTGCCTGATGATACCATGTCTCTCCCTCTGTTCTCATTCCACCTTCTCCGTTCTTCTTCATTTTTGCCTCCTTTGATTTCCACCTCATTACAAGGTTATCTTATCTGACTAATAAACTTCGTTTACTGTTGACAAAGCTCCATTTCTGCTGGGCAACCGGATTCAAAGGAGCCCCCAGGAGAAAAAACTGTCTCCAGCCTTTAGAAGCATCTTCCTTCAAGCAAGCAGCTGTGCATTCTCCATCAACTGCACCTCTGTGAGTTCTCCTGAAGGCAGCAGGGGGCAGAACACCAGGCCACTCCCAGAGTAGACATGGGGTCCCCTCTCACCTGCTCACCTCCCTGCCCACAGCCGCACCAGGTGCACAGAGCACGCTCCCTGCCCTGCCCTACAGCTGTCTCCTCCAGCTTCCTGCCATCACTCCCTCCCCACAGGCCTCCACCACCCACGTGTAGCTGGAGGAGGAGGGGACTAGCCGCTGCTCTGGGTTCCCCACTAGCAAGCAGGGTTCTTGCAATTTCAGCCTCTGATAAAAAGCTGTACAATACCTGTTGTAGGAAGGAGTGGGAATTAATTATGATCTCCCGAAGCAATTTTACTTAGATTTCACACTGCTCTATGACAAATTCCACTTCATTTGTGTTAGTTGTATAAATGCAGCCCCCAGCAACCACCTGAACCAGCACCAGCCTCATTAGAGCAGCTCCTCACACCCACGCTCTGATGATGTGGGTGTCGTGCACAGCCAGGAGGGCACTGGGACGAGCCACAGTGGCTGCAGATGGCCCCTCACCAGGGTGGAGGATGTGACCCTCACAAGGTCCAGCAGTCTGCCTGACCCACATGGATGTGGCCCATGGGTCAGAGACAGGCCCTGTGCTACATAGCTCTATTTTAAGGGCAGTTTATTTGACAGAGCACAGGGAGGAAGGAGAGCTGGGCAACTCGGGGGACAGAGAGCACCGCGGAGTCACAGCCCTGAGGCCACCAGCCAGCCTGAGCAGTTCAGACGGGTACCTTTCCCTCTCTAGGCCTCAACATTCCTATCAGCAAAACCGGGAATTAGATGGACTTGGTCTTCTACAGTTCAAAAATCTTACAATGCTGCAAAGCCTAGGTGGCTTTCTCCATTGACGGGTGACAGGCAGGCAGCCAGTGCCCAGGGTGCCAGGCACACTCCAGGCCTTGTGCCAAGGAGTTTCCACATATCAGCTCCCTGACGCCTCATTCATGTGAGATACCCAGCACCAGTCCCTGCCCAGTTCCTGGAATAGAACAGGTGCTCAGGAACTGTGTGTTCAATTGAAAAATGAATGAGTGAAACCATCAGCCAATCAGTCCCCGGAACCACCTCACGAGGCAGACTGGAGTCCTCTCTCCCTTTCAGATGAGGAGGAGGCTTCCAGGTGAAGGCAATCACCCCAGGTCTCCAGCCTACATGACGCTGAGCCTAGGCTCTGGCCATCATGCTAATGGGCACGTGGGAAAGCGAGCTCTCGGAGTTCTGCATCTATTCCATCCAATCCCTCTAATACGTACCTAAAGACCCCAGACAGCAGTGATCCCACAAGTCCTGAAAAGACTCAGGGCACATCCATGGTCAGAGGCATGACATTATTCAAACAGCTGTGACATCAAGGTACCTCCTCAACTGAAAGCTGATCTCAGCCGGGGAGAGCTGGCCTTGCCCTCCTCTCCTTCAGAGCTGTGCTGGGCTGAGTGGGGCCAGAAGTCAGCATGTGGAGAATTCAAAACACGATGACTCACCGGCGCTAAGTTCCCCCACCAGGCTACCACAAGGGACCCTGTGCTGCTTCCTGACATTTTGGATTCATGCCCAGGGCTGTGGGCTCCCACTCAGGGTCAGGCCAGCTCCTATCAAATGGCAACGGGGGTGGCGCCACCCTGCTCTTCCAGAACTCAGCCTGGAGAAGGAGGCAGACGTGAGCATTGTACAAACAAGCGAAGGTGACACAGGCAAGGCTGGGCAGGGCACTCAGGGAGCCCCACACCAGGAAGGAAGACCCATTCCACACAGAGGGAGAGTCTGCATGGGGCAGGGAGGCTAGGCACCTCCACAGAAGGGCATGGAGCAGGCACAGGATGAGAAGATGCCCCAAGCCCACCAGTATCACATGTCTACTGCCTTCTCAGGGTACGGCAGTGTGGGATAAGGGCACCTGGCTGAGGCTGTCACTGATTGGATGGGATAAATAGATGCAGAACTCCAAGAGATCATGCTCCCAGCCCAGGACCCACTCATGCACTCGCCAGCCAGGCACCATGTGCCAGGCCATGTGCTGGGCAGGTGGTGGGCCCTTCAATCATCCCATCCTCACAGAGACAGCCAAGGCACAGCAGGCGTGAGTAACATCCCCAGGGCCACAGAGCATATGGGTGTGGAGCCCTGATTTGAACCAGCCCGGATGACCCGGTTACTCCTGCCCTCACCTGCTTCACTGCACTAGAACTAAAGGCAACCAGATGAATACTCAGCGGAGCAAGACCCTGAAAGGCTGTGGGCACCGAAGCAGTGGAAGGAATGATACAGAGAAAGACTAGCATGCTTCACAACACCAACACCTCCATGGTCCCAAAATGCCACTTAAAAGCACAAAAGGTAAAAGACAAACTGGGGGAAATGTGCCACAAATACATGAAAACCTTTTACAAATCAATAGGAAAATCACTAACATGGTAATAGAAAACTGGGAAAAATCAACAGACAATCAACAGAAGAAAAGTAACTGACAAACACACAATTCAGTAAGACCCGTTCCTCACCTGGAGTGGCAGGAAGTAAAATGCTAACACCCAGCACAAGTGAGGCCATGAGGGCTGCAACCACACCTGTTGGGAGATCCACAGGCACTTCTGGAAACCTAGTGGGCAACACTGGCCAAGGGTCTTGAAAGTGTTCACCACCTTCCACTCGGTAACACTTGCCTAATAATCAGGCTGTGATGGCTCACACCTGTAATCCCAGCACTTTGGGAGGCTGCAGCGGGAGAACCACTTGAGCCTCAGTAAAATAGTGAGTCCCCATCTCTACAAAAAAAATGTTTTTTTAATTAGCCAGGTGTGGCAGCGTGCATCTATAGTCCCAGCTACTTGGGAGGCTCAGGCAGGAGGATATTTTGAGGACAGGAGTTCAAGACTGCAGTGAGCCATGATGGGACCACCACACTCCAGCCTGGGTGACAGAGCAAGACCCTGTCTCTAAACAAATAAATAAATAACAAATGAATCAGATACAGGGAAAGAGCTGAGTCCAAGGATGTTGCACACATTAACAGTAATAATGAAAACATTAGAAATGAAGCTAAATTTCCTATAAACAGTTTACTTTTGGTATGTCTATACAAAGAAACATCGTACAGCCAAAGATTTTATTTTCAAGGAATGTTGAATGGTACAGGTACTTGCTGCTGTAAAATGTGACAGGTGCAGGCAGCACACAGGGCTGCCGGCCCTGCTCACAGCTGTCCCTACACTCGGCTGCTCCCGCGGCACCTGTGAATGTGGGTGTCCGTGAGTGCTTACTGGTTGGCTGACAGATTGGCTGAATGAGTGACGGGGAGGAAGGGAGACATGGAGATGAAATGCACACCCTATTCTTGGTGCTACCTATGGGCGCAGGAGTCAAGGTCTTTTTCAATGACCTCTTTACACTTTATGATCAGTTCCCAAGCTTTGCACATGTACTGTGTTATAGTCAAAGAGCTGCATGTTTTCAGATTCCAGTGGTCACAGAATACACCCATCCACTCCACAGCCCCAGATCCGACGCTCAGCAGCATAGGGGGGCCTCCTATCAGTCACAAGTCCACACTGGGGTTGGCCTCACAGAGCCAGGAGCTCAGGGAGGGGACAGAAACTCCACAGGCAAGCCAACAACGGATGCCTCATTTCTGAGTGAAAAAACGCCAGACACAATGGGGGTGAAAACAGGAAACCAGGTAGCCCAGGAGGGGCCACGTGACCTCACAGACAATCCCACGGACATGCAGACCACACATAGCCCTGAGACATGCTGAGAAATGTGAGCTAGAGTCCAGGCTCCCAGGCATGGGCATGGGAGCATGGACCAGTCAGGACAGAGGAGGGCGATGAGTTCCTGTGCCACTTCTCCATGGGGAACTAGAGTTCCAGCCCGAATCCCTTAGGGTTGGCTCAGAGTCCTCTCTGGATGAAGTGTCAAGTCTGAGGAGGACAATCCAACCAGTTGTGAGTTTGGGCTCTTCTTATACACAAAGGCCAATATATCAAAATTAAATCCCACGGAAGCCCAGGCTGTCACTGGAGAACATTTCCCACAGCTCCAGGCATTGGTAAATCAAAGGCCTGAATCCACTGTGGGTCCTCTTTTAAACAGAAGACAGGAGGAAGAGTTTACCCCTAAAGGCAACCCAGCAACCCAGATGTGTGCCTGCCCCACCTCCCCAAGGCCAGGGCTCCTGATCGGAGGTGCTGTGAGGACACAACAGCCCTGGAAGTACAGGGAGCCCAAGCAGGTGTCAGAAATGACATTAGGTACCTGGAATCTTAAGATCTTGGCTGTCTACAGATTGAGACCTGGATCCCACCAACTCCACTCACAGCCACTCACAGCCACCCATGCGCATGAGCCACGCTCTGCCTGCCGAACACTCCCCCCACAGCTCCCCCTACAGCTCACAGCACGAGTTTGCACGTACACCCACACGCAGGAGCCAGGCTCCACCTGCCGAATGCTCCTCCCACAGCTCCTCCCACAGCACGAGCTTCTGCACACCCACCAAGGCGTACAGCCACACAACAAATGTGGATCATGCCTGGGTACATATCAGATCTCATCTGCACCAGTGCCTCCCACCAGGCAGATATCATGGCTCCTTGTCTTTTTAACAGACTCTTTTTAGAACAGGTTTGGATTTAGAAGAATGGAGAAGATAGAGGGTAGAGCCTTTCCATATATTCCACATCCAGGTCCCCCACAGTTAACATCTTACATGAGTACAATGAGCTGGCCACAATAAGGAACCTATATGGACCCAGGCACACCTTGCACTCCTGGGCTTCACAGATACCGTGCTTCTTATAAATGGAAGGTTTGTGGCAGTCCTGCCTTGAGCAAGGCCGTCGGCGCCATATTTTCAACAGCATATGCTCACTGCATATCTCTGTCACGTGAGTAGTCCTCCCAATATTTCAGACATTTTTATCACTATTGTATCTGCTGTGGTGATGACCTGTGACTGGTGATCTCTGATGTTACTATTGTCACTGTTTCTGGGGTGCCACGTCCTCACAGTATTTCAGACTTTTTTTTTTTTTTTTTTTTGAGACTTAGTCTCACTCTGTCACCCAGGCTGGAGTGCAGTGGCACGATCTCGGCTCACCGCAACTTATACCTCCTGGATTCAAGTGATTCTCCTGCCTCAGCCTCCTGAGTAGCTGGGACTACAGGTGCGTGCCACCATGCCCAGCTAATTTTTTGTATTTTTAGTAGAGACGGGGTTTCACCATGTTGGCCAGGATGGTCTCAATCTCCTGACCTCGTGATACACTCGCCTCGGCGTCCCAAAGTGCTGGGATTACAGGTGTGAGCCACCGTGCCCAGCTATTTCAGACATTTTTATCACCATTATATCTGTTGTGGTGATGACCTGTGACTGGTGATCTCTAATGTTACTACTGTCATTGTTTCTGGGGTGCCAGGAACTATGCCCATAAGGCAGCAAGCTTAACTGATCAACGTTGCGTGTGTGTGACTGCTTCATTGACCAGCCACCTCCCTCCCTTCTCCTTGGGCCTCTCTATTCCCCGAGACACAACAATATTAAAATCAGGCCAATTAATAACGCTACAATGGCCTCTAAGCTTTCAAGAGAAAGGACGAGTCGCATGTCTCTCCTTTAAACCAAATGCTAGAAAGGATTAAGCTTAGCAAGAAGGTGTGCCAAAAGCAAAGATAAGCTGAAAGCCAGGCCTCTCATGCCAAATAGCTAGCCAGGTTGTGAATGCAAAGGGAATGTTCTCAGAGGAAATTAAAAGTGCTGCTCCACTGAACACACCAATGATAAGAAAGTGAAACTGTCTTACTGCTGATATGGAGAAAGTCTGACTGGTTGGGATAGAAGACCAAACCAGCCCAACATTCCCTTAAGCCAGAGCAAGTTCTGTGAGGCTGAGAGAGGTGGGGAAGCTGCAGAATTAAAGTCTGAAGCTAGTAGAGGTGGGTTTGTGAGGTTTACAGTAAGAGGCCAGCCCCATAACAGAAAAGTGCAAGGTGAAGCAGCAAGTGTTAATGGAGAAGCTGCAGCACGTTCTCCAGAAGATCCAGCTAAGAGCACCCACGAAGGTGGCCACACTAAACACCAGATTTGCAGTGTGCACAGAAACAGCCTTCTGCTGGAAGATGCCATCTAGGACTTTTACGGTTACAGAGGAGAAGTCAATGCCTGCCTTCAAAGTTTCAGAGGACAAGCTGACACTCTTGTTAGGAGATAATAAAGCTGATGACTTTTTTTGTTTTTTGAGATAGAATCTCACTCATTCTGTCACCTAGGACGGAGTACAGTGGCGCAGTCTCAGCTCACTGCAACCTCCACCTCCTGGGTTCAAGCAATTCTCCTGCCTCAGCCTCCCAAGTAGCCGGGAGTCCAAGTGTGTGCCACCACATCTAATTTTTTGTATTTTTTAGTAGAGACAGGGTTTCACCATGCTGGCCAGGCTGGTCTCAAACTCCTGACCTCAAGTGATCCACTCACCTCAGTCTCTCAAAGTGCTAGGATTACAGGCATTGGCTACTATGCCCAATCTAAACTTTTTTATTTATTTAACTTTAGGTGCCTACTATATCTGGCATTTCTCCCCATGTTTTTTGATACAATTACAGATTCAAATGCAGCTATAAAAAATAATACAGAGATCACAAGTAGCATTTATCCAGTTTTTCTCAATAGCAACATCTTGCAAAACTACGGCACAGTATCACAACCCGTAAACTGACATTGATATAGTCAAAATACAGAACAATTTTATTACCACAAAAATCCCTCGTGTTGTCCCTTAATAGCCACAACCAAATCCATCCTCTGTGTCTCCGTAACTCATGGCAGTCATCCACATGCTTTCTACAACTTCAGCCTTTTAATAACATCATACA
The DNA here is from genome assembly GCA_963574635.1 of Cheracebus regulus. Lineage (NCBI taxonomy): Eukaryota > Metazoa > Chordata > Mammalia > Primates > Pitheciidae > Cheracebus > Cheracebus regulus. The sequence continues at coordinate 50,654 of CAUYQU010001649.1, read as the reverse complement.
AAGGGGATCATGCAGTACATGACCTTTGGGGACTGGTTTCCTCACTTGGCTAAACTATCTGGACATCTGTTCAAGTTACTGTGTTTATCAGCAGTTAATTCCCTCTTATTCCTGAGTAATATTCTGTGCGATGGAGGAACTACCCTTGTTTAACCATTCACCACTGAAGGACATCAGAATTCTTTCCAGTGTTTGGCCATTATGCAAAAGCTGCTAGGAAGAGTCCTCTGCAGGTTTTTGTCTGAACGTTGGTTTTATTTCACTGGAATAAACACCCAGGAATGCAGCTGCTGGTCATGTGAGAGTTGTGGTGCAGTTTTTAAGAAACTGTCGAGCTGTTTTCCAGAGTGGCTGCACCATTTTACATTCCTATCAGCAAGGCACAAGAGGTTGAGCTTCTCTACACACCTTATGGCATTTGATGGTGTCAGTTTTTACATTTTGATGGATGCGTGGTGATGCTCCACGTTGGTTTTAACTTGTATTTCCCTAATGACTAATGATGTCAAACATCTTTTCATGGGTTTAACTGCCATCTGCATATGTTCTTTAGTAAAAATGTCTGTCTGTATCTTTTGCTCATTTGCTAAATAGGTGTGTCTGTTTTGTTTTTCTACTCTTGAGTTTTGAGAGTTTTCTTATCCATTACAGATAATAAATAGTCTTTGTCAGATATGAAGCTTACAAATATTTCCTCTCAATCTAAACCTTTTCTTTTCATCTCTTCACAGGGTCTTTCATGGGGCAAAAATTTTAATTTTTATGGAGTCCAACTTCTGTTGACCCAAGCAGAAGGAAGTAATAAAAGATTAAAGCAGAAATAAGTGAAATAACACAGAAACAATAAAAGAAATCAGTCAAACCGAAAGTTGGTTCCATGAGAACAGCAACAGAATTGACAAAAACTTTTAGCTGGGCCAATCAACAAAAAAAAGAATGAGGGTGCAGATCACTGAAAGCAGGAGTGAAAGAGATACCATAACTGACCTTACAGAAATAAAGATTATAAAGGAATACTATGAATAGCTGCTTGCCAAAAATTAGCTATCTGAGGTAAAACGAACAAACTCCTGAAAAGACAAAGAGGCTACCAAAACGGACTAAATAATGAAACAGAAAATCTGAGATTTTCTGTCCCAAAATGGACTAAAGAAACAGAACAGTGAAGGGGCTGGATTTGTCATGAAGACGCCACCTGCTGCCTCTACAGCACTGTCTCAGCTCCTCCGGACCCTCCCCTCCAAGATCCCTGTAACTGGAATGTTGGATCTTCTGCTGTGGTCCCACCGGTGCCTAGGACTTTGTTCATTTTATTCCACTGCATTCTCTCTGCTGTTCAGATTGAGCAGTTCCTATCGTTCCATCTCCAAGTTCACGAATGCACTCCCCTGTTGCTTCCATTCTGCTACTGACCTTATCCATTACATTTTTATTCCCATTATTGCCAGGCATTGACTACATTTTCTACCTTCCCAGGCCACTGCTTCCCTAGGCCTTTGCTGGGGAGCGTCAGCATTTTGGGCTTGTGCTTCCTTAGCTCCAAGTCTGGGATATAAGAGGCAGATGAGGAACCCTGGGCAGCTCCCCACCACGCTGTTCCAAGGCCTGAGACCCCTGGCCTCCATCCTGCCAAGGCTCACTGTGCTCACTCCGTAGATAACATCTGGGGCTCTTCATTATATTTAACACAAGGATCAAAGAAAATGCGTTAACTCCATCTTCCTGAAAATGGTGGTATTCACTGCTCTTTGGAATCGTTCATTCAGCCAATACTGATTTAAAACCTTCCAGGTGCTGTGTGTGGTCACTGAGGCTGCCCTGAGAAGCTCGGCTTAATAATCACAGGTGTTTTGCACTGTTGGCTGCTGAGAACCACAAGAACTCTCAGCACACAAGGGCTCCATCCCACCCCTGCACTGAGACTCAGCCTGCCACAGCAAGACTTCCCGAAGCCTGAGCTACAGCACCCTGAGTTCCTGTGGGAAACAGCTCAGGGCTGTCAGGAGAATTGGCCCTTGCTTCTAGCATACCTGACAACAGGCCCCTGCCCTGCCTCCCCTTCCTAGAGCAATTCCTTCAGAAAAACAGAGCTGACAATTGTGAATCCTTCCTGGTCCCCTGGAGACACACACGTCTGCACCTCCTACAGCTCTGGCATGTCCTTCTCAAGGACTGAGAGTCACTCCTTTGGAACGTAATCATCAGGAAGACAGGCCAGTCTCTCAGCCTGGGGCTGTGGAGGGGGAGCAGGAGCCCGTCCAACAGCCCCGACCTGCCAGCTCATAGCAGAGTCAGCTGATCACATTCACACGACCAATCCTCTTGCTGCTTTCTGTAATTTTTCACTTCCCTGACTCCATTTGGGCCCCTGCTCCCCACACTCCCTTTAAAACATCCAGTCACATGTGCATAAACCTGAAAGGAGCTCAGCTCTGTCCCCCACTGTCAGCAGCAACTGAATCAAGTCTGTTTTCTCCACTTTAACTTACATCAAGCTGTGTATACCTTTGACATGGGTCACAACTGACACTCAACATAAGTTCAATTAAACCAGATGAGAAAGAACTTTGAAGGCATACCATCAAGTGACAGGTCACTCAATCCTCTCTGTGCCTGAGGAGAGTAGGAAACTCCACAAGAGAGTCTCACTTCCACATTGCACAAATGTCAGCTCTCACCATGGTAGCCCACAGTCAGGGAGGGATACTGAACACAAAACTCACACAGGTGCCTGCCTTGGCCTGGCCACACTGCACCCAGTTCCCCACAGCACTGCCTGCTCCATTCTGGAGAGGTGAGCAGAGCCTGTGTCCTGCCCAGCCAAGGCCACAGAAAACTAGCTACCCAGGAAAGCAGCAAGGGACCATCCAAGAAAGAGTCAGACAGACACGCACATAGACACACACACACAGACACACACGCACATGGCCATGTGCAGACACACATGCACATAGACACACACACACACAAGGATATACACACACACATGCACACAGACATGTGCATAGACACACACATGCAGACACATGCACACACACATGCACATGGACACGCTGACATGCACACAGACACACAAGCACATGGGCAAGCACATGGCATACCTGACTGCCACCACCCATCTTTTCACACTCCAACTCCAAGCATTCCAAAACCCTGGCTTTTAGATTCTGTAGCTAAAACACATTCAATAATGATATCAACATTCATTTATTCATTCAACAAATATTTGGTGATACGGTTTGAATGTTTGTTTTCTCCAAATCTCAGGTTGAAATGTTTCCAAAAGATGGAGGTGGAGCCTGGTGGGAGGTATCAGACTAGGAGGGCAGAGCCATCCCCCCTGTGAGGAGTATTGTTTAAAAGTCTGGAACCTCTAGTCTCTCTCCTGCTCCTGTTCTTGCTGTGGGGCATGCCCCACACAATTCAGTGAGGATGAAAAGAATGGGAACTGGGGTCCCAGCTTAGGGAGAGAGACCCTGTGGGCGTGCTCCTTCTTTGCCTTCTGCCATGACCAGAAGCTTCCTGTGCCCCTATAGAAGCAGATGCCAGCGCCATGCTTCCCATACAGTGTGCAGAGTGACCAGCCTCAAGAATTCCTTTACAGTGATGCAAGAACTAACACACCTGATGAACCCTCGCACACACACACGCACATGGCCACATCCACATCAAGGCAGTGGTGCTGAGGGCCAGAGGGCGCTGCCACTGGCTGACCCCGCAAAGTTGAAAGTCACCTTCGCCAATGAAGACAGGCTTCCGGAAAAAACAGCCCTGTACTTAGAAACTTCAGACCCTACTCTCCACAATCTCTTCATTTATACAATTGCTTATGCAGAGATATTTCCACGCATGATGAATTCAATTATGCAGTGCAAGGTGGGGCCTGAATGGAGAACATTCAAGTCAGCCACACAGACACTTCAGGAAATACAAAAAGCGACCCTGCTGCTGACTTTCGAACGTGTCTGCATCCACGCCCTTCTCCCACTGGAGGGAGGCAGGATAATATATAACAGAGCCCTCCTCTCCTCCCACGGTTCTCCTCCTGACAGCAGGGTGCACAGACACCCCTCATCCTCGGTGGCAGGGCAGCATTAGCATGTAAATAGCTGTCAAACACAAGGACAGGAAAGCAAGGAAGAGCTCTTTAATTAACTTTAATCCTCCAAAAATCCATGCTACAATCTGTTCTCACAGTCCTGCGCTCCTCAGGAGACCCTCGGCATGACCTGGTGCGTCCTGCAGGCTGGAGGCGGCCAGAATGTGGGAACGTGATGCTCAGGTACCTTGCCTACAAGGACACTGTCATGCCCTTCCTCTGGAGGCTAGGGGTGCCCTGCAAAGTGGAGGCACAGGGAGGGCCTGGTGGGGCTGGAGTCCAGACTTGCTCAGTACCTGTTTCCCACCACAAACAGCCCTTGGAGGTGCCGGCCTTTTTCTCGAGGGTGGGGGCAGCACCGCCCCAGGCCTCTTGCCAGGCCCCAGGGAGCCCTGAGGCAGGGGCTTCTGCCTGTTCTCTGCTCCTAACACCCGGCACTGCCCAACGTAGACCCGGCTGGGCCCAGGGCTGCTGCACAAGGCCAGGGAGGGCTGGGCTGCCGAGCCTGCCCCTGGAACGGGGCAACCCCACTGTGCAGGAGCAGGGTGTGGGTGGGGCCCCAGGCTCAGGTGTGACTCAAGTACACCTGGGCTCCCAGCACATCAGGAGAGCACACACAGTGGACAGCGGCGAGGCCCCCAAGACGGCCAGGGCAATGGTTCGGCACCACGGCAAAGGCCTGCTAGAGATAGGAGGGGAGGAGAGGAGACAGCGGCATGGGAGGACGAGTTGTGCAGAGCTGCGGCCATGATGGGCCGGGAAGGGGAGCAGGCAGTAATAAAAATCGTAGCGAACCTCACAGGACAGAGGCAACTTCGACAGGCCCTGGTCCAAGAGTTACTCCTGCTCATTCCACTCAACTCGTTCAGTCTGCCAACAACTCTGTGAGGACATACTGGGATAGTCCGTCTTTCTCCAGCAACGAAACTGAGACACACGAAAAGACCTTGGCTGGGTTCCACACAGCCATCACCTGGAACTGGGATTTGAACTCACAAACTCAGCCTCCTGAGAGGACACTCCTGCCGCAAAGTATCTCAGATGTGAGAGGCCAAAGAGAAGTTGCCCAGTGCATACAGAAGGAGGTGAGGACGCCCTGAATACACTGGGAACAGTGCTTTAGAAACAGCAGCAGTGAATCCCAAAGGAGCATGTGTGAGACGATAACACAATTTCCAAAATGGCTCAGCAGGGCACAGAACCAGCATGGTGGATGCAGCCAGGAGGTCTGGGTCCCAAGTACACATGAAGTCCCCAAGCAATCAACCTCAGTTTCTCTTCCTGCACAGCAAGGGGTGATTCAGCAGGGTCCACCTGTTTCCTGTTCAGCTTTGTGGGATTTGAGGATGAAAAGAACGGGAACTGGGGTCCCCACTCAATGAGAGGACACCAAGAAATGGAGGCCGTCAGCATGGCGTGGTTTCCCAGGGCATGAGCATCCTCTCGGGAGCTCCTGTGCCAGTGGTGTAGACAGGAGAGCCCAAGGGAGGCAACAGCGTGAACAAGAATCGAGCCCAAGGCCAGGCCTGTCACCTCCCCGCTCCGGTGAGCAGCAGCAACCACTCTCCACACTTCACAGATGAAGCAGATGCTCCGAGGGGAGCCACACCCCCAAGCCACATGGCTGCAGAGTCATGATCTGAGCCCGGGTGCCTGATGGCAAGGCCCAGCCTCTGATCACCTACCAGGACGAAGCCATCCAGCAAGGGAGCTGCTGCCACCAGAGCCCAGGAAGGACATAAAGGCTCTGGCCTCCTATCAGGCGTCCACACCCTGCTCGCCACTGCAGGCCAGGAACGCCTGCCTGTGTCTCTGTGCCTGTGAGGAACAGGCCCTGTCCAAGGCCAGCAATAGGGCCAATGGCAGGGCAGCACATCCAGCTGCAGGTGGCCTCCAACAAGGTCCTGAGCACCTTGAAGACCACACTCCCATCTGCAGGCCACTCCAAAGAAGGAAGAGCACGGCGAGAGCCCCTGTATCCCTGTGAGAGTCCCCATGTTAGTCCCTGTGTCCCTGTGACAGTCCCTGTGTCTCTGTGAGAGTCCCTATGTCCTTGTGAGAGCCTATGTCCCTGTAAGAGTCCCTGTGAGGGTCCCTGTGTCCCTGTGAGTCCCTGTGAGGGTCCCTGTGTCCCTGCAAGAGTCCGTGTGAGAGTGACTCCCAGCCCTCCAGTCACCAAGCACCCTCACAAGTACCTCTCATAGCCAGCCCAGCACTCTGCGTGTACACAGCGTCATCCCTCTAGGGAGCCCATGGGGGCCACACTAGCCTGGCTTACACAGAAATAAATCATGCTTCTATAACTGGCAATATTTCTTTACCTAGAGGTTAATAAAAATCACCTACAAAGGATAACCAGCGGATCTAATTTATTGAGAGACCTTCCTGAAGCTGTGGATAAAGCCCTTTTATTAAAGCTTAGTGTAGCACCCGAGGATACCCTAGAAAAGCGACAGTCGCTTAGCGGGATTTGGAGGCCTCTGAACAAAGTGAAAAGTCTAACAGGATCCCTTGAAGGAAGGGGAGGGGAGCAGGAAATGGGAGTCAGTGTCTCACCTGAGGAACCCAGCCTTAGTCAGACAGCACCTCAGGGCCCATCCTAGGCCTTCCCTGAGACTCAGAGCACATGGTGCGCCCCAAGTAGTCATTAAATCCAAACATTCTGCTGAGGGCCCCAATGGGGCTGAGCCATCATCCCTAGGAGTGATGGCACACGCCCCCTGCGCCACAGGGCCGCCACAACTCTGCTCCCTGAAGCCTTCACCCATGCTGGGCTGGGCCTGCCCATGACAGACGCAGCAGTGAAGGCCCTATAAGCAAGGGACTTCCTGGGGAAGGCCAGCTGAGTGCTACAGTGGCCACCTCAGCTACCCCTAGGAGGGTCCCATAGAAGCCCCAGGCTGAGCCCCGGAATCAGTGCCTCTCCTGGGATGCAAATGGGGAAACAGGTACCACACCCATATAGGCTGAAGGCCCCTGCAATGGAGAGGCCTCCCTTTCCAGACCTGCACTCACAGGCACCCTATGTTCCTGACATCAGCTGGAAGGCAGCACAGGCCGGCAAGATCGCCTTACAATGTGCATAGAAATGCAAGACCTCACTCAGCTACCAAAGGCTCCCACAACCTCAGGGCCAGCCAGCTAGCTAAGAAACCCATGTTCTCCTCCTCCTCCAAGGCCCGGGAGTCCATCCCACCCAATCTCCCCCTCCAGACAGGCTCTGGCTGGGGCACTGCTCATGAAATGCTTTAGACACACAGAAGGTCACTTAAAACTTCTAGTCTAAAAGAGATGAAAAGTTTGGAAGGGTAAAGTTCAAGAATTGTGCAAATTCTCTCTTATTTTTCTGGAAACCAAACTCTATGCATGGTGATCATCTCCTCAGCTGCTAAACCCCTTCCAGATCAGAAGTGACACAATCCCTGCCTGTGGGAAGTAGAAAAGTTCCTCTTCAAAGTTTCCTTTCTTATGAAAGAGTAATAATAATAAATGTTAGAAATAAGTCACTTTTAAAGACTTTCTTCAAAGCCTTCTTGCTTTTTGCTAGTAGCTCTTTGTTAAGCCCTATGCTCACAGGCATGTAGTACATTCTATGTCCTTGTACCAAGATATTTGTTATTACTTTTCTAAGTCCTTTTGCAAGCAACTTCCTATCCCTTCCTTATTTGGACTTCCCTTCTACCTTTACCTATTCAAGAAAGTTTTAAGTTATTAGCCAATCAGGTTCAGTTTTAGATTGTGAGGTCTGGCTCCAACCAAGGGAAATCAGACACAGCAATAAGGACGACCCCAAATGCATAAAGGATAAATACATCTGCTTTTCCTTTGTTTGTTGTATTCTCGTGGCTAACAGGAATACCCTTTCTGCAGAATGTAAAGATTGCCTTGCTGAGAGATCCTTTGTCTCAGTGCTGATTTTTCTCTGTGGCACTAAGGATCTGTTTCCAATACGACCTCACCTGCCTGCCCCATACTAAGCCATGATGATGTCTTGGGCAGGCAAAGGGTGAGTGCTACTGGCCTGTGCCTAAGAGGCCCACATTCAACCAAAAGCTGGAGAAGAGATGGGCCCTTTCTAGAGTCTCTGTTCCCGCTGAAGATTCTGTAAGCTCCTAGGTGGAAGGCTGGGCCTCACCGAGACGGAAAGCCTCAGCTCAGAGGAGGAGGAGCAGCGATCCCTGTGCCCACATGCACAGTGCCCAGGCCTCCATCCCAGGTGCCACATGCTGTATACACAACATCCCCTGGGCTGAACTCACCTACTCACAGACAACAAAGAGGAAACTGGAGGAATGGTAATGACTGGCCACCAGCACGCATGTCCATGCCCCAACGCCAACCTACCGGGTTGAACTCTAAGCTGTTTACTGCATGCCACCTTCCTGGGCAAACAGTCTTTGGCCAAGGCCCTCCCTTCCCAAATTCTCAGGTTCTGCAAGTAGATGTCACTTCTCCATCCACCCCAGCTCCCCAGCACTGCCAATGAGCTGACCTAAGGCAAAGCAAGCAACGAGAATTCTGGAAAGGGACCCTGAGACATCACTTGCTCTGAGCCACAGCTACGTAATGAGCTGCAGAATGGACAGTCCCTGTGACATGGCTGCAAACCCACAGGCATGAGGAGACCCAGGGCCTGTCTGCGGATCATGCTGATGACTGCTTCAGTGTGAGACAGCTTCCTCTCCTCCCCTTGTTGTTTTATTGGGGGCAGTATAGCTCTTTATGGGTGAAGTTAACCAAAAGAATATTAACTCCATTCCGCACTCCCTGCATCTGACTGTTTTCCATTTGATGATGGATGATGTTTAATACCTCCCAGTCTGAGCACACTCTGGGTCTGTAAATACAGATCCTGTTTTATTGCTGTTTAATAACTATCACAATGGCTGGGGCCAGCCTTGTCTGCTGGGCTTAATGTTCCATGAGGATCTCATGGGAAAAGGAGCCAAGCTGCATAAAAGAATTGGTGTTCCAAAATAGGATGCACAGATGGACACACATGTGTGCACACAGCACTCACATCATGCGCACAAGCATGCACACACACATAGGGCTCAAACCGCAAAGGAGCCAAGCCACATAAAAGAACCAGCGTTCCAGAATGGCATGCACAGATGGACATGTGTGTGTGCATACAACACAATATTCACAAATGTGCATGCACACACAGAGCTCACACTGTACTTACATGCACACACTCATGCTCAGATACATGCACAGAGCTCACACAGCAGACATGCATACTCATGTGTGCACAGAGCTGATGCAGCAGACACATGCACACACACATATGTGCACTCATGTGCATGCACAGACCTCACCAGGACAGATACATGCACACTTATGCTTACATGTGCACAGCTCAGACAGCATAAATATGCACACTCATGTTCACACATGCACACAGGTCACACAGATGTGCACACAGCTCAAAGCTCACAGAGCAGGCATGTACACTAACATGAACACAAGTGCACACAGAACTCATACAGCCCAACACACACATGTGCACCAAGTACACACATATGGACACACACACACAGCACTCAGCCACAGATATGCACACACAGCTCCTACAAAGAGCTCATGCAGCACAAACCCACACACAGGAATGCTCATGTGTGTACGCATGCACAATGAGCACCCACACAGGTGCGTTCATGAACACCCATGTGCATGAGTGTGAAGGAGCAGCTACAGTCTGCAGCCAGCACATCTGGGCTGGGAATCCCACCCGTTCACCTGGCACCATCCACCATTCACCTCATCCAACTACAAACTCCTGTTCCACAAACATGGGATTTCCAAGACCTAGCTCAGAATTCTCCAAATGAATTTTCAGTGAGATTATTAGAAGAATGTTAAGGAAAATGAGAAGTTAATGTGATGAATGCCAGCAGTGACCACTATACATCAAATGCCCACTCACTCAAGGTCCCATGCCAGGTATTTAACATACGATTTGTTAGGAAATAAATTTGATGATCAGATAAGTATCAACCACACTGCATAAGGCCTGGCACAGGGCATGCATTTGGGTCAGCCAGGCAGTTGACTCTGCTGTGTCTCGTTTGGAAAACACAGACTTGTTCCCATGCTACTGACCATCTGGGAGGGGCTGTCCCATAGGATGTTGAGTGACAGCCAAAAAGTCCCCCTTCACCCCTCTGTGAAGAACCTCCTCTCAAGATGGAGGCAGAAAACCATACTTGACTGAACGAAGCTGTGCTGGGAGCCTCCCGAGCATGCCTGAGCCTACCTGTGCAGCACTCACTCCAGCTTCCAGTACCCCTCTCCCCTCCACAGTGACTTGTAAGCCGCCACTCCCACTTCCCCAAGCCAGTGCCAGGCCTCCTCGAGGCAAAGAGCCAAGCCGATCATCACACTTGCCTGTGTCCAGCCACCAACCACGTGAACCATATTGCCATTTTTATTAGGTTCCCATGTTATTTTTAATGCAACTTTGCATAGCAGGTGACTTTTAGGAACACACATCACCTTAGAATAGAATTAAGCATATTTTTGTTGAGTGAGTTGATGATGAACTTGCACAAATATTTGAACATTACAATTTAAAATATTTTCAGAGCATTCCCTCATGAATGAAGCATGCTCCGCATGCAGACGGGGTGAGGCGTGCATGCTTCATTCTTCGAGAGGAGCAGCAAAGGTGAAGAGAGGTAAAGGGAGCTGGTGCCAGGCACAAATGAGAGTGACAGAGTTTTCAGGTTCTAACTCAGGTTTTCTGATTCCAGCTCCCAGGCTTCCCCCCTCTACAACAAAGGAATTCCCGCAGAGCTGGCCTCAGGCCACTACCTCCCTTCCCAGTGCCCCGCCCAGGGCCAGACCCTCTCCCTGCATAGTGGAGGCTCCCACTCCATGGCCTCTGTGACTTGGAGCCAACTCAGCAGGTGGCTCATGCCCACCATGGGCGGCAAAAGGCTTGGGGCAGCTCACCAGTTCATGGGCCTTCTGATGTCACTCAAGAAGTTTAGTTTAAAAACACACACATTTTCAAAGAGGTCACAGGAGAAAGGACTCACCTGGTCCACCCAGGGGCCTCCTGCAGAAGCAAGGTCTGTGCCTGGGCCTCACAGACACCTGGGTCCAGCGGCAACCCCATGTCTTGCTGGAGGGCAGCAGCCACCCCAAGGGCACTGGCCGCCACCTGGTGTGGGTGGCCAGACTCGCCAGTCAGCACCAGCATCCTGGAGGACCATCTAGCGCTACAATTCCTGGGCACCTCACCAAATGTCTTGTGAACCACAGGTTCACAGGGCACCTCACCCAATGTCTGCGGGCACCAGATCACACGTTCATGGGATACCTCACGAAGCATCTGCAGGCATCACCACCACTTCCATCTGCTGCACTCCTACGAGAGCTAAGCCAGGTATGAGGCCAGACCAGAAGCCAGGTCCCAGGATGGAATCTCAAGCACTTGCTGGAAGCAGGGAATCCTCCAGCCAGCACCTCAGACCCATGTCCACACCCATACAGCAAACAGAAACACCAGGCTGAGGGTGGTGAGCCCGGGGGTCCCTGTGCCGCCTCCACTCTGGCTGGTGTCAGGCTGTGGCTTGATCTTTCTGGCAGCTCCCTTGAAGCACCCATAGAACCATGGGAACCACAAGCCAACTGTGGCCCATCACCACCATGGCGAAAGTCCAGAGACCCCACACCTCTGACTCTGAGGCCAGGGGTCTCTCCCAGGACCATGGATGAAGGGACATGGGGACCCAGGAACCTGCCCAGACTGTGGCACAGGGAACTTCCAGGACTCTCGGGTGTGCCATGACACCAAGAACAAGCAGAGGAGCAGAGGCTGCCAAGTGTGCAGCCCAGTACCCCCGAGTGCTGCTTGGCCCACCCACCCATGCCCCACAGGGCAGGAACAGACACATCCGTGTGGGAACTGTGAGGCTGGCTGTCACCTTTAACATCTCTGAATGTCTCTAGCGGGGTCTGGAGACGGTTCAGACACCACCACCAGGATGTTGCAGCTATTTTTAGCGGAAACACTCAAGAGGCTTCCTTGGCAGGGAACCATGCCTTTGAGCGTGACCATCAATTTTCACCTACAGCCAACTTCCTTTCCTTTCAAGATCAAGGTTATTCAAAGATTTGGATTTCTTCGAAATTGAGTTTAAAAAGAGAATAGTTCTCTACCAAACATGAGAGGGAATTTTAAAGCACAAACAAGGACAATGTCCGGCCAAAGCAAGCCTGGGAAGTCAGGATAACATTCTGGGCCCAGTCCCTCCAGCCCCTCCCAGACACGCTGCAGGCTCTACCTACATCCCCCTGAGGCCGAGCCAAAGCTACCTGCGCCAGCCGGAAGAGGCCTGGCCTAGGCCTCCCTGGGCTCCTCTCCAAGCCTTGGTCTCTCTGTTATAAACCTCCAAAGCCAAGGCGGCCTGGGAATTCCACAGCCTCTCGCCTAGGCAGGAAACCCTGGGTTTCTCATCCATAACCCATGTGGTGCTGTGGGAGCCTCAGTCTATGGGACAGAAGGGGCTCTTGGAGTCTGGATGAAGTGGTGGCAAGGAGAGCGCTGACTTTGGTCTTCAGGAGGGGTCACATGGCTCAGCAGGCAAGATGAGATGTGGCAACATGGTATGTTAGAAACTCACACTCAATGCAAAAAAGCCCAGCAACAAGACGTGAAAACTGCACATGAAGGCTGCACCTTCCCTGCATCTGCCGGGTCACCTTGCTGTCCCCCGCAGCTGCCCTAGGGCCCGAGGGCTTCTCAGAGCCATGGACAAGCTGAGCAGCACAATGTCGTGTCAGGCTGTACCACATGGGGCATCGCAAACTGATTTCACGGAGAACCTTTTGTTAGGAGTGCTCCAAGGACAAGCATCCTCTGGGAAGCGCATTGGGAATGGATGTTTACAGAAGCATCAGGCAGTGAAACAGGCAGGCAGAAAGACAACTGTTCATGCAAAGTCAACACCTGTGCACCCCTGCACGCCATGAAAGAGCCCCCAGCAGGCTGAGACCCACACTCCACACACATCAGACAGGAGGAGCTGGCCTCAAAGAAGTAAGAGCAGGAGCAGCGTAACTAGAAACAAGAGCAGAACCCTATCGTCCTCTCCACTCGCATGACCACCGTCCTGCCACGGCCGCCCACAGCATGACTCCAGATGCCAACAGGCTTTCCTGGCCTCTTCCCAATCACATGAGCAACACGAGCACAGGCAGTGGCATGACAGGAGCCCTAGGCCTGCTGACACCAAGCCCAACCTACTGCCACCACAGCTGGTAACACCCTCAGGAAAACCACCCAGACACAATGCCCAACAGACTACAAGGGACGGTGCCCAGGAGAGCACGGGACAGCTCACTGGGGCCCAGGTGCAACAGCCAGTGAGGACACAAGACAGCTCACTGGGGCACAGGGACAGCACCTACAGGGGCACCAGACAGCTCACTGGGGCCCGGATATAGCAGCCAGGGACGGCGCCGGACAGCTCACTGGGGCCTGGATGCAGCAGCCAGGGAGGGTGCCGGAGAGCTCACTGGGGCCCGGGTGCGGCAGCCAGGGAGGGCACCGGACAGCTCACTGGGGCCTGGGGACAGCACCTAGGAGGGTGCCAGATCGCTCACTGGGGCCCGGCGACAGCACCTAGGAGGACGCCGAACAGCTCACTGGGGCCCGGGGACAGCAACTAGGAGAGCGCCGGACAGCTCACTGGGGCCCGGGGACAGCCCCTAGGAGGGCGCCAGACAGCTCACCGGGGCTCCCGGGGACAGCACCTAGGAGGGCGCCAGACAGCTCACTGGAGCCCGGGGACAGCACCTAGGAGGGCGCCAGACGGCTCACTGGGGCCCAGGTACAGCAGCCAGGGAGGGCGCCGGACAGCTCACTGGGGCCGAGGTGCAGCAGCCAGCAAGGGCGCCGGACAGCTCACTGGGGCCCAGGGATACAGTGGAAACCCTCCTTATGTTTATGAGTTCTCATATCTTAGAAATAAATATACAGATTCATTATTGGCCACAGAACATACATATCCTTTTTAAGCAAATATGCACATATCAGCGTGCAAATTCCACTCTTTATACAAAGGGGTACACCATCAAAAAAATACCTGGAGCAAGCAGCTAGGACACAGCTACAGCAGCTGGCATGGCCCTGGTGCCAGACAATGCTGCCCAGAGTGGACAAAGGAACCGGGTGGGAGCTGGGGCCCCATCCTGGAGCACAGGGGGAGGGAGGCACCAGGCCTCCAGGACCATGGGGGGATAAGGAAGCCACAATCCTGGGGAGCAGGACATGTGGGAGGAGGAAATCCAGAGGGGAGAGCTGCCCCAAGCCCCAGGACAGCTGAGGCTCCTCCCCTGGCCTGAGAAAGGAAGGGGCAGGTGCCGCCTCCAGCACCTGCCTCTGAAGGCAGACCCATCCCTGCCCCAACACCTGCTCTCAGCCACTGCCCTCCTTCCTGCTCTGCCGCTGACAGCTACACTTCTTATGACTTTCATCGTTGGGAAAGTTAAAAGCAAGTAACGCCCTTTTCCAAATTGCTGACATTAGCTCAGGCATCAGAAGCAGAAGCCTCAGTATCTGCTAACTGACAGCAGGCCCTTCCTAGAAACCCATGGGTTTGGAGGCAGCTGGAATGGGTAGCAGTAGCCATGGCCTCAGAGCCAGGGGCAGTGTCACAAGCACCATGCACGTGGAGCCATGGAGGCCCATGCAGAGGGTGAGGCTGGGACCGAGAGTCTTCCGGGCAGGAAAAGAGCACAGAGCAGGCAAGGCAGAAGCAGGAGAGTCACTCCCTGGCCACTCAGCAGGTCTTGGCGCCTCTTGTAGGTAAGGAATCCAATGAGTGCCTGCTGTATGCAAGGAACCGTGCTGGCTGCTGGTGAACAAGGGAGAAAAAGGCCTTCCTCATAGGAGGAACAGGAAGAAGATGCCGTGAGCCAGAAGCTGGGGATGAGCCGGGTTTCAGGAAGGAGAGAAGTCGTGTGAAGACTCCAAGGCCCTGGCAGGCAGCAGGAGAACATGGGAGGGAGGCAGGGGAGGCTGCAGAAGTCGGGCCCATCTTCCCAGCGTGGCACGTTCCAGCGGAAGCCTGGGGACGTGGGTTATGGAGGTGCCCCAGGCAGACAGATGCTGGGGCCAGGGAACCTGTGACCCAGGCGCTGTGTTCTGAGCTGCAGGTATCAGTTGGCTCTTGTAACTGAGCTCTCCAAGTGTGATCTGCCACTATGAAGTGGATTCCTCAAAAAAGAAAGCAGACCTAGCTTCCGCAATGCTCCAGGGGCACCCAACTCCAGCTACCCGGACACAGAGACCCAAGGGGACAGGCTTGTCTTAGCGACACCATCCAGGAATGTCCTCATCGGGCTTTCTGATAACACACCTGCCACAGCACCCTCCTGCAGAGGGAGGCAGGGCGAGAGGGGCTGCACCTGGGTGCCCTGCAGCCAGGGCCCTCCAACCAGGGCCAGAGCCCACGGGCGCCGCTCTTCCCAGTCCACCTCCCCCAACGCAGCATTATGGCCAGGCTCCTCAAATCTCCGAGAGGGCCACGAGTTCCATAGCCTCACCTGGAACTGTCCAGAAAGTCCCATAGGTGGACGGGTTGGGGTGGGACTGTGGTCTTTTCAAAGAGCCAAGAGTAAAGGGGTGACCCTAATCCAGCGGAATGCAGCCTCCAAACTCTGCACACCTGAGGCCAAGAGGGAGGGCGCACACGCAGAGGGCTCTGGCTGGTGGAGGTGGTCCACACTCCCACCACCCAATCTTACTAATCATCTTCACATTGGAGAGGAATAAAAGGTATTTTGTTTTTATTTAATTGTATTTCCTAGAATTGCTTTTGTCCCTGAGATTTTTTTCTGCCACAGTCCAGGTCCAGCTGCCTTCTCGGAGGGAGAATACAGCAGTGTCTGTGACAAGGTTGGCTTTCTAATACCTCTGCAAATGGCATTGTCCCATAACAAAGCAAATGCTTTTTCCTAAATGGATATGATAGAAACGTCAGTCTAGAAAGGTAATGTGAAAGGGTGATATATTAACACCTAGAAATCAAATTCGAAAGCCGAGAGGACCCTGCTTATCTGTGGAGAGAAGAGGCCATCTCACTGAGCAGAGCAAATGCTACCCTGGAAGTTGGGCTGCCTGGCGTCTCATGGCCCCTCCTGCAGGCTTCCCAGCGATCCAGGCATACGTGGAGGAACGTACTTTAAGAACAAAGCAGTGTCTGAACCTGAACTTGAGCTGCACTTGTCTGGGCTGTGCGCCCTCACAGTAACAGGAGAGCAGGGAGCCCATGCAGTGCTCAGGGCTGCTCCTTGGATGTCCACCAAGGCTAAAGCCCAGGAGAGAAGACGAGCTCTGAGGGTCACAATGGCAGGAGGAGCAGAGCAGTGGGACCCAGGGACAATGGCAGGACCCAAACTCCATCTGTCCTGTGCACATGTGCACAGTTCAAAGCCTGTCACAAAGGGCAGGGGTGGCAGTGATAGAAGAAGCAGAGCCAAGCCTCCCTCCAGGCACTAGGTAGGCAGCACAGCGAGGGGGCACATGCCGTGACAGCGCCAGGCAGAGGGCACACCACAAACCCTTATAGAAAGCAGGAAGACAATGGGCACACACCAGAACGTGTGTCCTCTGGGGGGCAGACAGTGAGGACAGCAGGTGGGCAGTGGTCTAGGAGGAAGGCAGGAGTGAGCTGGGCCCATGGCCAGTCAGCAGCACCCACATCATCTGTGTGACCACAAGCATCTCACACCCACCTCCGACATCATAGGGCATGGTCCAGGCCTCTGCCACCCGACAGAATTGGCCCAGAGCAGCACAGGAGCACCACTGGGGATCTGTTGAGACATGGGGATCACAGGCTGCACCCCAGAGCTGCCAAGTCATACTCAGATTTCCACAAGGCACACAAGGGTCCAGGCCCTGAGTGAGTGGCACCGTCTCCTCCCGAGGATGCGCGGTGGGGAGCAGCAGGTGGGCGTCACGGTTGGACCAGGATCAGAACCCTGGATCTGTTCCCCCTGCAGGTGCCTGAAACTCTCTGGACTTTGGCCTTCTGTTTTCTCAGACGGGAAGGTGGTGAGAAAGGAGGCACTAAGCACAGTACCTGGCCCACACACACCTCAGGCAGCAGCTCTCATGACATCATTGTTCAGCTCAGCTCAGCTTCTTTGGAACCCGCAGGCCTCGGGCTGCTCCATCCATCTAGAAGGTGTGACCAGGTTTGACAGGCCCAGAGCTCCCAGGGACCTGGAACAACGCCATCTGGAGTCTCAGGAGCCTTCGCACCAAGTGGGAGTGTGCAGACGGGCTGGGGTCAGGGACAGAAAAGAGCCACCCAAGAAGAGCCAGGCCCCAGGCCAGAACCAACCTGAACTTGACCACAGTGGGACCCCAGCCAGCGTGCTGTGACTGGGTTGCAGAGGAAGGGAGAGCCCCAGGCCACCTCGAGTCACAGGGACCCAAGGCTGTGGTCAAGTGCAGCTCAGCACACCTTGGCAAGCCCCCCAGAAACCCATGCCAGGTCTGCGGACTCCAGAACATCACAAAGGGCATGGGCTTAGAATGAGAAACCCAAACATGTGGCTCCCAAACAGAGAAAAGCAGGGACAGTGCTGGGAGGCTGTGACCTCAGCAGGCACTCAAATACAGCAGGGACAGCAGGACCCCCCTAGACAGGTGCTTGGCACACACACCATGCCCCACCCTCTACCCACCCCTCCCAGGATCCACATAGGAACCTGGGACAGGTGCTTAGCACACACACCACGGCCTACCCTCTACCCATCCCTCCCAGGACCCACATAGGAAGCCAGGACAGGTGCTTAGCACACACACCATGGCCTACCCTCTACCCACCCTTCCCAAGACCCACACAGGACCCCTGGACAGGCACCAAACACCTGCAGTACGGCCCACCCTCTCCCCACACCTCCCAGGACCCGCAGAGGACCTCTGGACAGGTACCCAACACCTGCACTATGGCCCACCTTCTACCGATGCCTCCCAAGGCCCACACAGAACCCCTGGACGTCGAACATCCACAGTACAGCCCACCCTCTCCCCACACCTCCCAGGACCCACATAGGACCCCCAGACAGGCACCGAGTACACACACTATAGCCCACCCCTCAACCCATTCCTCCCAGGGCCCACACAGAACCCCCAGACAAGCATTGAACACCCTCTCTATAGCCCACCCTCTACCCACACAGGACCCCTGGACAGGCACTCAGCATACACACCACGGCCCATCTTCTGCCCATACCTCCCAGGGCCCACACAGGGAGGCTTCTAAACTGAACAATCAGGAGGAAGTATCCGCTCACTATTCGCAAAAGGAAGCAAACATCAGCACGTGCAGAACGAACATGCAGGGGCTGGTGACAGACCTGGGCAGGAGGTGCACAACATGGTGAGAAATACAAGATTAGGCACTTAGCATCCCAGCCCGGGCCACACAGCGAGTCCGTCGTCTCTACAAAAACACAAAAGAATTAGACAAGCATGCTGGTGGCACTTGTAGTCTCAGCTACTCGGGAGGCTGAGGCAGGAGGATCACCTGAGCCTGGGATGTCGAGGCTGCAGTGAGCCAAGTCCATACTACTGCGCTCCAGCCTGAGTGACACAGAGACACCCTGTCTCAAAAAAACAAACTAACAAACAAAATCTAGGGCCAGGCACAGTAGCTCACACCTATAATCTCAACACTTTGGGAGGCCAAGGCAGGTGAATCACTTGAGGTCAGGCCAACATGGTGAAACCCTGTCTCTACTAAAAATACAAAAATTAGCAGGCATGGTGATGCATGCATGTAATTCCAGTTACTCAGGAGGCTGAGGCAGGAGAATCACTTGAACCCAGGAGGCAGAGGTTGCAGTGAGCTGAGATTGCACCACTGCATTCCAGTCTGGGTTACAGGGCAAGGCTCTGTCTCAAAAAAAAAGAAAAAAAGAACCCACAAATCTAGCATCAAGGTTGGCCGCATGGCTTGGGCAGAGTCTCTATGCCACTCTTAAGCCTTGATTTGCTGGGCTAACATGGGGCCACAGAGCTGACCTCCCACGCCTAAGCGGGTGCCACAGGCATGGGAGAGCATCATTGTCTGAGACAGAGAGCCCTGAAGGGTCACAGAGGATGATGCTTTCCAGAGGAGAAAGCAGGTATTGGGTGTTTTAAATATTTCCTTCAGTGCTACCTAAGACCAAAAATTTTCAGCATTAAAAAAGAAAGGGCAGAGAAATCATGCTGATCATGAAGGCTGAGACCTAAAGAGGGGTGTGGAATGGAGGAGACGGTGATCAGAGGCAGCGTGAGGCTCCCTCAGTTTCTTCTGTGGGAGGGATGGAGGCCATCTGCTCTGCTCCAGGATAAGAAGGCTAGATGTCACACCCTAAGGGAAGGGAAGAGGGGGCAGCCAGATTTAGGCTTCTACTGGGGCGGAGGAAGAAACCACAGAGTGGCTTTCCTGGAAAGATGCAGAAGAAAGTACAAGGCTGGTTCCAGGACCCATCTGCAAAGCTACCCAGGGGACACTCACGTGAGGGAGGGTGGCACTCACCTCAAACTGATGCCCAACATGGAGCTCCCACCTATCGCCCATTATCACGGGGGAGGAGGACAAGTTCTACTCAACACTAGAACCAGAACAAGGAGTTGGCTCCAAGGAGCAGCCCAGGGGGACTGCTGTGGGGCCACAGAAACCTACACAGGCGCCGATGGCAGAGAGTAACACATGCTGTGCTAATGCCAGCCCCTGGTCTTCCCGCTGCACCACAGCCATGCATGGCATTGCCTCAGGGAAGCCAGGGAGACATGGGGCCTCACTCCATCACCTGCCCAACTGCCTTTGCAGCTATCACCACCTCGGAAAAAACCAAACCCCACCATGGTGTAGCACAGGAAACAGACACAGCTCTCCCCACATTGCCTTTCTGGGCTCAGCAAGGTCACCTGTTCAAAAGGCTGCACACCTCCCACCCCTCCCCTACACAGGACCCCTAGACCTCACTTCCTTCACAGCAGAGGTCACCGCCTCAACATGACTGCTACCAGCCCCAACTACAGAGGGATCCCTTGAGCTCTGAGTCTGCTGTGCAGCACTTAAATATGCCAGGCTCACAGGAGTCGTACAGTAAGAATTTGGGCAATGACCAGGCATGGTGACTTATATGCCTGTTATCCCAGCACTTTGGTAGGCCAAGGCAGGCAGATCACTTGAAGTGAGAAGTTCCTGGCCAACATGGCAAAACCCCATCTCTACTGAAAATACAAAGAATTAGCTGGGCATGTTGGTGCACACCTATAGTCCCAGTTACTCAGAGGCTGAGGTGGGAGAATTGCTTGAACCCAAGAGACAGAGGTTGCAGTGAGCCAATATCGCATGACTGCACTCCAGCCTGGACAACAGAGTAAGATTCCATCTCAAAAAAAAAAAAAAGGGAATCTGGGGAATGAAAAATTAATGATTAGGTGAGTGAACTGAGCCTGGGTTCCTACTTTTCAATCCCTTTTCAGGTTGCCAATCTGCCTGTATTACATGCTTTGAACGTGCTAAATCCTGCTGGAAGACCAGGCTTTGTAAGTCCAGAGAGTATCAGAAATTATCTTGAACTGAACAGTAACAAAAACAACCCACATCAAAATTTATGGAGTAGGCATCCATGATGAAGACTCTCAGAAAACCACAAGTAGAATAGAATTTCATTAATTCAGTAAAGAGTATCACACAGAACATCCAGCACACACCATGCTTACTGACTGATGTATTACTGGAGCAGCTGTCACAGCCTGAAGGAGACCAGGTGCCTACTGTCATCACTCCTCTGTGACACGGCACCTGGAGGAAAGGGGCACGGAGAGGCGTGGGGCTGGCAGGGAAGCATGGCCAGGGGAGAGGAGAGGTGCGGGGCTGGCAGGGAAGCGTGGCAGGGAAGCGTAGAGGCGCAGGGCTGGTGGGGACGCATGGCCAGCATCTCTCAAGGAGCGTGACCGTACACATGGAATGCCAGCATCACAGGGAGGTTATCAGTTGCAGGGTCAATGTGCAGGACTCAGCCGTATATTCACAGGCCAGGAACATACACACAGAAGATCAAAATCCAACAAGACACCATTAAAACGGCATCGAAAGTTCAAGTACATAAGGCAGAAAGTCTAATGGCATGTAAGACGTCTACCCTAAAATCCGTCAAACTTGCTGAGAGAAATTCAAGGCCATCAAAATAAACAGTGGAACACATTGCATTCAGGGTTGAGAAGAGAAATGAATGTTACACTTTGCCTGGACACATGGAAATGCTGGAAGAAGGCGGCAAGGACGACAGCATGGAATCGGTAAACAAATAGAAAAAGGGCCCATGGAACACAACAGAAAGCCCAGAATTAAATGGCCACGAGGGGTCCCCAGGCTTACGGCCATGGCAGCACCACAAGTTGGGAAACAGCGGCCTGGCAATAAAGGCTGCCAGATCAACAGCATGTTTCATACAAAAACAGCAGCAACATGTAAAAGGTAAAACAATAATGTGTTTAGAAGAAAACCACTGAATATCTTCAAAATTTTGGGAGGCAAAGATTGTTTAATTACAGCTCAAGGGCACCAGTATCCGCAAAATTGGTGAGCTGGACTGCATGAACTTCACCAACAGATATAATTCTGAGAGTAAAAAGGCAAACCACAAGATTAACCCAAATTATGTTTCTCCAACAACAGACTTTCACATCCAGAGTAAAGAACTCCAGCTCAGTAAGAAAAAGGCAAACAATCACTTAAAAGCCCAAAGGGGAGAGGAACAGAAAGCCTGTCCAGGTACCCCCAGGAGTTGGTGTCTAGCTGGCCAGTGAGCATTTAAAAAGGGGCCCAGCTTCACCCAGCCTCAAGGAAGTCAGAAGAACACACTTGGAGAACCGGCCTCCCACCAGGGAGGAAAACCAAAGGCGGGAGGTGAGGACCTGGAGGGACCGGCAATGTCCACACAGCGACTCTGGCAGGTGTGGCAGCCCTGGGACCTGACCCTGTGCCACATCTTGGCATGCCCCGTGCAAGAGCGCCCAGGGATCACCAAACATTACCCATGTGTAAAAGCGTCCATGTCAACAAGAGTCATACCCCTGTGCTGGAAACCATCCAATGTCAGGTATAGCCAAGTGTATTTTAACTAGTGGTATTTTTGGCTGGGTGCAGTGGCTCACGCCTGCAATCCCAGCACTTTGGGAGGCTGAGGTGGATCATCTAAGGTCAGGAGTTCAAGACCAGCCTGACCAACATGGTGAAACCCTATCTCAACTAAAAATTAGCTGGGTGTGGTGGCGCATGCCTGTAATCCCAGCTACTAGGGAGGCTGAGGTAAGAGAACCACTTGAACCCAGGAGGCAGAGATTGCAGTAAGTCGAGATCATGCTATTGCACTCCAGCCTGGGTGACAGCAAAACTCCATCTCAAAACAAAAAAAGTAGTATTTTTGTACACTGGAAAACTTAACGGCGTAATTAAGAAAAATCAACAAATCTCAGCTATATACAACACATGTGACTCTCGCAAAGATAACATGTAATGGAAGCCAGGCACAGATGAGTAAAGGTATGTGATTCCATCATATAAGGCTTAAAAACAGGGAAGTGGGCTGGGCGCAGTGGCTCACACCTATAACCCCAGCACTTTGGGAGGGCAAGGGAGGTGGATCACCTGAGGTCAGGAGTTCAAGACCAGCCTGGCCAACATGGCGAAATCCAGTCTCTATAAAAATACAAAAAAATTAGCTAGGTGTGGTGGCGTGCACCTGTAATCCCAGCTCTTCAGTAGGCTGAGGCGGACAATCGCTTGAACCCAGGAGGCGGAGGCTGCTGTGAGCCAGGATGGCACCACTGCACTCCAGCATGGGCAACAAAGAGAGACTCCATCTCAAAAAACAAAAGCAAACAAACAACAACAACAACAAAAGGGAAATGAAAAGTCAGGAGGGGCTCGCCCTGTTGCTGAGGAAGTGGCTAGAAGCAGGCACAAGGGTCTTCCTGGGGTTGCTACCTGCTCCTGCATCTGTCCTGTGTCTGTAATTTGTGCACACTGAACTTTAACCTGGAGATGACCAAGAACAAGCCTCCAGAGGCAGAGCCGAGCGACACTCACTCTGCAGCACTCACCACATGAGGGCAAAACTGAAACATCTCACATGTCTGGTCACTAAACTGTGACCCACTCCCTCCACACAGCATCACAGCAGCAGCGAAAGGGAACACTCTGCATTCCCAGGGACAAAGGTCAAAAGGATAATGTAAAATAAAAACAAAAAGAAGCCACAGAAGTATGGGTCTATGTATAGAAAACATAAAAATGGGCAAAGCTGAGACATGTTTAAAGATATACACATGTGATTAAACCAGAAAGAAAAATGAGAGAAGGACTGGTCCACATTTGAAGCACAACGCCGTCTGACAGCAGGGGTCATGCCGTTTCTTATGCCAAGATGGAGACACGGGAAGCTGCTGTATTCTTTGAGGCCTACGCATATGTTCTATGTGATCTTTTTCATGAGAACACTGAAAAGAAAAGATGGGACATGGGGTAGGCGGGGAGTTGCACCACAATCTTGCTCTCTGAACTGAGAGTGAGCAGAGCCCTGAGACCCTGGGATTCCCTGACTCCATGTCCCTGCTCTAGGCTGTGCCGGATCCCAGGACTTAAAAAGACACCATGAGGGGAGATCAGGACTTTGAAATAAAAGCAAGCCAACTACTTGAAATGGCACTCACCTGGAGGAACAGCAGCCTCGTCCGTGGCTGGAAAAGGCATGAGCCACATTAACCTTGTTGGGGTGGTCTCCAAAGTGTAAGCAGCCCAAGTTGCATCAACACAAAATAAACAACAGTGCCTGCCTCTGCTCCACTTCCCTCCACCCAAACGTCCTACAGGAGCACAAGCACACATCAGGTGTGTCTCCACTGTGCTATTCCAGGACAGATGAAAATAACCTGTTCAAAAATAAAAACTCCAGCAACATGGGCCCATCTCTAAATCCCTGCACAGCCTGGGCACAGTGCAAGCGAGGCCCTGCCCTCTTCCCATGTGCACCATGCCCACCCTTGCTATGACCAGGGTGCGGCCACCAGGACACACTCCTTCAGGACCCACAGGCCACACTGACCCTGAGCACCTATGGCCTCAGCTCCCTTAGGACAGCCTGCCTCCTCCTGCTCTGCCCTCAGCATACAGAATCCTGCAGAGGAGAAGGGACACAGTCAGGAGGAAATGGAACAGTCTACTCAAACCATAGGCCTGGAAGAGTCCCAGCAATGACTGCACTGCCTTCCTAGGATAGACCAGAAGGAGGCCTAGAGCCCCTCCTGTGAGCAGGCCGGCTCCATGGATGACACTGAGCTTTAGCAAGGAACATGCATGTCCTGTTCTGGGCCCAGGAGCCTGGCCTTGCAGCTGGCCCTGCCGAGATGCTGAATCCCAGGAGGCTGGGTATGCAGCCCAGCGAACACCCAGTGAGGGAGCGCACAGGAGCCCAGCCTCAAGCAGCCAAGTGAATACACAGACAAGGAAGGGCAACATTTTTTTCAAAGAATTTTCAATACCAAGATCCAGGAGGGGCCCCTCCACCAAAAAGGGAATGAGAGGCTCCAGCACAGCAACCTGGGGACAGAAATGACCCCCAAGAAGAGAGGAGGTCCTAGCAGAGTCGACTAATAACATGCGCAGGGATCCCTGAGCTAAGCCTGCCTCTCCTCTCTCAGATTCCCTGGGGAAGACTCCATAGCATGTGGAAGGAGCCTCAGAAAGCAGCTCTGGCCAACTGTAAGAGGCTGGGATGGCTCAGAGGCTCACAAGAGCTGCCTCTGGGCCAGGAACATAGCAGGAAGAGAGTAGCTTCTCCCAGGAGGATGGAGGCCTCTCCCAGGAGGACAGCGGCTTCTCCTAGGAAGATGGCAGCTTCTCCCAGGATGGAGGCTTCTCCCGGGAGGACAGCGGCTTCTCCTGGGAGGATGGCAGCTTCTCCCAGGAGGATGACAGCTTGTCCCAGGACAGCAGCTTCTCCTAGGAGGACAATGGCTTCTTCCAGGAGGACAGCAGGTTCTCAAGGGAGGACAGTAGCTTCTTCCAGGAGGACAACAGGTTCTCAAGGGAGGACAGACGCTTCTTCCAGGAGGACAGCACGTTCTTAAGGGAAGGCAGCAGGTTCTCATGAGAGGACAGAGGCTTCTTCCAGGAGGACAGCAGGTGCTCAAGGGAGGACAGAAGCTTCTCATGGGAAGACAGAGGCTTCTTCCAGAGGCTTCTTCCAGGACCTCTCTTCTGGATATGAGGCAGGAAGAACATGGAACTCTTCTGAAGGGTTCCCCTTTATACTTTCTGCCTTGATATTCTACAGTAGCCTGCCTTCTGCCCCATATTTGATTGTTTCTTAAACAGCAGCAGCCATTGGCCCTCCTGGGCCCCATCTCCATCTACCTTCAGCTGTCTCCCAAGATGAATCTGGCCTAAACCGCGCCCTGCAAATACAGATGCCAGCTCCCCATGCTCTCCCATCGCTGAGTGTGACAGGCGGGTCCAGGGTCCCAGCCCTCTTGTTAAAGCTCTTCTGCTCCCAATCCCACGCCAGGCCCAGCCACGTTGGTTTTCAGACCGTGGGATCATCAGGAATGTTTGTGGAGGGTTTTTTGATTGACAAAGGGAACTTTCTGGGAGTGAACAGATCTGATGCTCTAGGCAGCAAGAAAGACGTGGGAGAGGGGAATGTCTGTCCTTACCACCCCAGCTTCGGAGAAGGTGGCCAAGGAACATGCTCATTCAGCAAGCACACACCCAAGACCTCAGCCCAGAACTCAAAACTCAGACTGTCGACCACTCCGGAATACACAAATCTCTGTCTTTCCTAATGTGTGGCTTCCCAGGGCAGGATGTCACCATGACAACCACACTGTGTGCTCAGCAGCCACAACATGAGTCAAACACCACTGGACACCCAATGTCACCTGCTCGCCAACAGCCTGTGGCCTCCAGTAAACAATCTGCACTGAAACAAGGAGAGGAGGGCTGAGTGTAGAAAATGGGAGAGAGTAGAGGGTAAGCTTTTCTGTCATTGTTAAAGTTTCTTGCTAAAAGTTAGCTTGTATTACTGATATTCCATAAACAAGACTCTACAGCCATATTGTGGAAGCCTAGGGGCACAGGAAAAGTAGCTCCTTGCAAATAGGAAAATGGTTTGTGTTCACCCAGTTCCAGAAGCCAATTTTCAACTGCTTAAAATAGTCATGATATTTTACCAAGGTAATTATACTCTTAGCTATCAGTAACAATTAAATCCTTAGACTAGAGCTGCTTAATAAAGGTCTCAAAATAAAACCGTGCACTCCAAGCACTGTGTACTAAAACGTCAAGCACACAGGCAGGACCTCCAATGGGAGGCAGAGGCCCAGAGCTCCACCAGCCGGAGGCTTGTGGAGGGCCTGACAGGTCAGCAATCAGGAACCTTCAAGGCCAGCAACAGCCCCCTCGGGTGCACCTTGAGAGAAAGCACTCTTCAACCACCAGCCAGCTGGATAGGCTGCTGTGCAGAGCTGAGCTGAGCAGCAGCCGATACCAAGGTGCACAGACCCAAAGCAGCAGGCACGCTGCTCCCTCCAGCTGGCCAAGCAAACAGCTTCATTATGGCTGGCTGGACAGATCCTGCATCCTGGTCCTGGGGCTACACGGGTGACTGGGATCAATCCTTTGTCAGGATAAACAACCAGTCCATGCCAGGCGATCAATATCCACCTTCTCGCTAACACAGAGCAGGCCTGAGAGCACAGCAGGGTCGGGTGAGGCCGGGGTAGGCCAGAAAGTGCCAGAGGCTCTCCACCTTCAAAGCACAGCAGAGAAGAACAAAAAACCTTCTGCCCTAGCCACGCCAGGGGTGACCCTTAGAGAGAAACGGCAGGAAGGAAGTCGAGTACAGACTTCGCAGGAGGCTACGGGGCTCCACTGGACCACGAGGGAGCCCCACCAGGGATGAAAACCACACCAGACACCCACCAACTCCAAGCTACTCCTTCGTCATCACACCGGGAGCCCTGGCACTAAGAGGGGATACAGACAGCAGCACGAGTGTGGCATGGGTCACAGAATGTCAGGCTGCAGGCCAGACCCAGCACATGAGAACACTCAGGCTCACACAGGACCTATAAAGGGAACACTTCCTCTCAGCTTCCAACTGCTGACTTCACTTAAGAAACCAGGAGGTTCCCACGGGACCAGCCTCAGCCAAGGCTGAGTGGGTCTCTGGTGGGGGCCACACCTGTAACTCACCCAGGTCATGCATGCAGGACCATTCCAAAGTGCTGCCCATCTGGCTGGTGTGGACTGATGTCCCTCCCCAGCCCCAGCCCAAAGCCCGTGAGTGGGCCTAACAAGAAGGCACAATGAAGGGGGCGCCACCTGAACACAGCCAGGCTCACAGGCACCCCTGGTCATCAGGCCTGAGTCCAAAGTTTAGCAGAAAGGAGAACTGAGACCCAGCGAGAATGAGCGACATCTGAGATCCCAGAGAAAGGCCCAACTCCCAGCTCAGCCCTCCTACTCTTCCTCCCCCAGGAAGCTCTGAGCTTCCCATATCATGGGACCACAGCATGTCATTGCGTACCCAATGACCACCGAGCCCAGGTGTCCCGCCACCCCGACAGAGCATAGCCTTGCCCCATCTGCTTCCCAGGGCCTCTCCTCAGCGGCAGGGTCGGACTGCACTTGCCTGAACCCCCACAGTGGTCATCTGCTGGGCACAAGCTGCCATTGCCTCTTGCTCCTGGCCTGGAGGCTGACTCCAACAGCGCTTTGTGATGAGCTGCCTTCTCTCCCCACGCTGTTTTCCACATATGCTTTCACAAAGGGGAGATCCTTGGATCCCCGCAGGAATGGCCCCACAGGTGGCCCTCCTGAGAAAATCCCTTCTGTGTCACCACTGTGCTGTCCACCTCTGTTGAGGTAGGTGGCAGGTGCTCATTTGTTGCTACTGCCTGACCAGGCTAGAGAGTGAATTCTCCAAGGGCTGTGCCCACACATCTGTGCCGTGTGCACCTCATGCATCTTGCTTAGAAGGTGACACACTAGCAGACACAGTGTCAGAAGAGAAGGGAACACAGAGGAAGATCCCAAAGACTGCTCGACAGAAATGCACTGTGCCTGACCATGCGACAGGGCTCGGTGTCCCCTCTGCCAGAGGCGGCAGACAGCTCCAGCTGAAAAGCCATGTGAGGACATTTTGGAGGGTTCCTGTCCGGGCTGCACCTGCAAAGCCAGGGCCCTGGGGTCAGCATCTGAGCTGTGCACAGAGGCCAGCTTAGCTTGTGTTCCAGGAAGCCCACACGGTGCTCAGAGGACCTGGGCCCATGTGAAGTTTTCCTTAAGGAGACAGCATGGTGCCCCCCGAAGGAATGTGCTGGAGAAGTCATAAAACAGCAGCCCTCAGTAGCAGAAATGTAACTCATTTTCTCAAAGCTCCATAACCAAGGGGTCCCAGCAGCAACAAGCCTTGGTTTTCATCAAAAACAATTAAGAACAGGCAAACATTCATCAGGCACAACTCTCAGTCCTTGACAGGTGCAGCACCCGTCCTGGGCCCCAGGGTGGCACAGCCCTCCACCCATTCAGCACTAGTGGAGGCAGGCAGGGGGAGTCTCTGCCCAGCAAGCTGGACAGCCTCCCTGGCCTAGAGGGCATCTGGGGACAGACTGACTTATTTCCTGCCTTGCCTTCTCAAATTTCAGTGCCCAAAGAACATTTTAAACGGGACACTCACAAAAACTTTCTTTCACACTCCAGCAACCTCTGCTCAGGGTGCCAGACATCAGAACCCTTGCAGGCACTGACGATAAGAGAATCAGGCCATGTATCCACCACCTGGAAGTAGGTGACAGCCTTTGTCCCAAGCCCTGGGCCAAGACCCACACAGCAGAACCTGCATCACTGGACAGCAAAGCATGAGAGTGCTGACTGCAAGGGGCAGGAACTCTGCAGAGGGTCCACAAGGACAGGGAACAACTCTCCAGGGAACAGCACCGGACCAGGAGTGGACACTGGGATGCCGGGAGAACTGAAAAAAGTGG
This sequence comes from Cheracebus regulus, assembly GCA_963574635.1. Taxonomy (NCBI): domain Eukaryota; kingdom Metazoa; phylum Chordata; class Mammalia; order Primates; family Pitheciidae; genus Cheracebus; species Cheracebus regulus. The sequence goes on along the minus strand of CAUYQU010001649.1, from coordinate 21,477 downwards.
AGCACACAGCAGGCCCAGAGTCCCACAGGGAACACCGGGGCTGCGGCACCCTCTGGCAACTCAGGGCCAAAGTGCACACTCTGACCCAGCTGCAGGACTCCTGCCACTGGGAGTGAGATCTTGCCAACCAGGTGTGCGCTCCCCCACAGCTCCCTGTGACTGTGATCCAAATGTGAGGGCATAAATCACCTTGGTGAGCAGCAGGACTCGTTTCTGGAGCCTCCGGGCCAGCGCCTCATGTGTCTCGCGCTTCTTCCTCTCCTCCAGCAGCTGACTGTTGACCTGCCGGAGCTCCTCCTGCAGCTGCTGCCTGGCCTTCTCCAGCCCCCGGGCGCTGCACGGGAGAGACAAGAGGGCAGAGCAATGAAGCCTGGGGTGACTACCCCAACCTGCCCCACCCCAGAAACAAGCCCACCAGGACATCCTAAAATAAAGCTGCACGTGCAACCCCCTCACTGCCATTTCCGCACTGCTGAATAGCTACTTAAGGCCTTTCAGGAGTTTCTGGATTTCAAATAGACTCCCAGGGTGATCCCAGAACACGGCAGGGAGGGGGAGGGGAGCTCAACTCCACACACAATGGGAAAAATTGTGGGCGATGCAGCCCTTCAGGAGACGGGGCTTCTGAATGAGCGAGATTGCAGAGCCAGCGCTTCCCTCTGAATCACCGCAGATGTGCGGTGTGGTGCAGGGACGCAAATGCCGGGCGCCTGGGGGGGCCTGTTCTAAAAACATTCTGCAGGGTTGAAAGCCCAGCCTGGCGCAGAGCACTGGGAACCCAAGAGGCCTCCTGCAGGCCGACGCCATGGGCAGGGTCAATGCCAGGCTGCCCAAGAGGCCTCTCCTCTCCACCCTTTCAGGTGTCTGATGGTTCCTTTCAATTCTGCTTTTTAAACCTTCCTTTTCCCTGCATGTTGCCCACAGCTGCTGCCGCACTCACTGTGCTGGTCACCTGTCACCTATATTACCATGACAGCCTCCCAACAGTTCTCGCTCAGCCCCTCTGCCACGGGGCACCAAGCTGTCTCCTCAGACGGCAGAGAGGGGCTGGGTCATGCGATTTCGAAGGCTTTGGTGGCTCCCAACCACTCTTGGTGAACCTCCGAGTTAATGGCCTGGCAGTAAAGGGCCTCAGGGGTTTGGATCTTGTCTCTCTCTCTCTCTCTCTCTCTCTCTCTCTCTCTCTCTCTCTCTCTCTCTCTGTCCTTTAGAAGCCAATTTGGGAGCCAGGAAAATGACAGCATCCACTGACCCTGACTCCAAGAACCCACCCATGATGCAATGGCTTTCTGTGATTCTCGAAGCCCCAGGACTCCACCTCCCCATAGGAGGGCACTCCTAGAAGGGCAAGGCACAGAGAGAAGAGTCTGCCCCAGGGAGGGTGAGTCAGGATGCCACCTCCCGGATGGGACGGCCGGACACAAGGGAGTTCCGAGGAAGGGGCGCAGTCAGGAGAGAGGAGAGGCCACCCCGGGGAGGGGGCGAGTCAGCGGAGGGCCCAGCCCCAACCAGACAGTCCTGGGCAGGTGAGGCATGGGACAACGCTGGAAAACAGGAGCTGCACACAACTGTATTAAGCATCACAAATCTCTTTCCAAAGGAAATCTTCACTAAATCTCAAAGAAATAAAACACAGCACTGGGATGAGAGAAAAGGTAACACAGACAACAGTCCTGTGAGGCGACCCTCAGGGAGAGCGAGGAGGCTGTTTGGAAACACAGAAATGTGGGATGGGGCCATGAATATCAGCCTCAGGCTTCAATCTTCCTGGGCATCCAACTGTTTCTACGTGGCTTTAGTTGCATGATTTGAGGAAAAGCTTAATTCCCAGGGCTGGCAGATAACACTTTATTTGATGGAGGTCTCCACTGGACTCATGTTTTCCACTTCACATCTGAGTGAAGTCAATACAGGGTTTTTAACTGTAACTTAGTATGAATCTTTTAATAAAGGGTAAGTTGAAAGTGAATGTGAATCCAACACTCACAGAATGTCAGAAGGGACTTGGTGGCGGGCCTCATCCAGCCAAGTGTGGTGGGAACCCCCAGCCTAGCCACCCTCGGCCAGCCCCAGAAGTCGCACAAGCCCACAGATGCGGGGCCAATGCACTGGTGTCCAGGACACGTGTGTTTCATTTCAGCCTCGTGTGATCTTGTGAAATATGTATCTCATCTTCAACCCATCTCCTGGAACACAACTCCTAAAATCCTTGGACTCTCCCAAGTGAGCTCTTCCATTTGCCAGTGACCAACTGTGGCTGCAGCCCCAGGAAGACCAAGGCTGGACTAGAGGCTTGGGACTTCAGCGCCACCCCCAAGCTCAGGGAAGGAGAGCAGCTGAAGGCTGAGTAGCTCCCAATGACCGGCAGTGGAGTCAATCATGCCCACATAAGGAGGCCTCCATAAAAACTCAAAAGGACTGAGCAGGGAGAGCTTCTGGTGTTCTGGGAGGGTGGTGGCCCGGGGAGGATGTGGAAGCTCCATGTCCTTCCCCTACTCCTCGCCATGCTCATCTATTCAGCTGCATCCTTCACAGTAACCTGGGTTATTTATATATATAAACTGGTAAACACAATTTCCTTGAGTTCTGTGAGACACTCCAGAAGATTAATCAAACCCAAGGGAAATCCCAACTGGGTGGTAGGAACCTCAATTTACAGCCAGCCAGTCAGAGGCACACCTGCGGCTTGTGACTGGCACCAGAGCTGGGGACTGAGCCCTTGCCTCAGGGGTCTGACGCCACCTACAGGTAGACAGTGTCAGAACAGAACTGAGTGTGGGGACACCTGGCTGGTGTCCCAGGCAGAATCGACTACTTGCTTGGCAGGTGGGGAAACGCCCCACAGCCAGAGTCTTCTCTGGTCAGAGGAAACCATTCTGAGTCTTTCCTATCACATCAGCCGCCAAGGACAGCCCTGCACAGACACTGACTCCAGGTGCAGCACTGGCCAGGGCCCACTGCCCCTCCAGGCGCTCCATAACCAAAAATGCAAAATACAACTAAACACAGGCACAGAACTCACAGGAAGCATATATTATGAGGCTATTTTGAGCTCCAGTTCCATTTTAAACTATTCATGGGCCAATTTAATAGTCAAGGGCTGTAAAATCGCCTCTTGAATCACTGAATTCAGGTGCAAAAGTTCACAAGAGCTTTAAATCACGGCTCCGTGTGGTCATTTAATTAGAAGAATGCCACCATCCCCTGCCCTCTGCTTTAAAGCCAGGGTATGCAAAGGCAAGAATGTGCCATCTTTCAGGTGACGGGCACAGCACAGGTGTCTGGCAAGGTAGAGGGGTGAGGGGCTGTGCTGGGAAGTGCCCTCAGCACAGGATGTTGGGCAGCCTTGAAGGGAGCCCAACAAACCCACATCCTGCATCTTGAGTGACAGTGCACTCACATCTGTGTGGGGGCACATGTGGGGCTGGAGTCCTCCCCATTGAGAGCACATGTGAGTCACACATGGCCATAGGACAGTAGCTGTCCTGCTTCAGAGCCCAGGCTTCCAAAGCTTGAGGACCAGGTCTCAGCGAAGTAGAGCCATGTGCCAAGACCAGGCTCCGGGAACCCAATGTGACCTGAGCAGCTTCCAACCCGCTCTGCAGTCTAGGCCACCTCCATGAAGCAGGCAGCAGGCACTGAGGTGCCCCAAGCCCGGCCTCCAGCCTGCAACAGCAACTCAGCAGAACTAGCACATCTCTCCACTATTGCTTAAAGGGTCTTTCCCCACTCCTAGCTTTTCAAATACTGAGGTAATAATGCAAAAACAGCAATCAAGTAGTTTTTCAAACTAACTTTGAGATGAAAGGGCAAGTGTGTAAACAGCTAACGAAGCTTTGTTAAAGATTTGCAGGAGCACTGTGGCCTGGCCAAGGGCAGAGAAGTTCCCAAGGTCCTCGGACCCTCGCTGGCACCCAGATGTTTGTGGTCATTGGTCACCTCCTGGTCCCAAACCCCTCCTCTTGCCCCTGCTCTTAGCATAAAAAGAGCCTGAAATGTGTACTGACTTCAGATGGTCTTTGTGACTGAAGGTCACCATCATCCTGATCTGCTTGCTCTCTGAATACATCTGATTTTCTCTACCACTCTCACCTCTCGTGTCTGGCTTTTAAGCAGCACGAAGCTGAACCTGGGCTCCCTTACAGACCTAGTCTAAGATGCTGGGAAAATGCAGCGGCTGCAGGATGTAGCCTAAAGCGTGTGTTCCACAGCACCCCAGAGGGAAGACAGAGCCATAAGTGGTGTGGGGCTAAGCCCAGGCTGGAAAAGCTCATTGGCCAGGTTGTGAAGCAAACCTCTCCTCCCCGGCAGTGAAATCCACATCGCAAAGGGAGACATGAACCACAGCAAAACACGTTCCCAGCTGAGGGACACCCACTCCAGGACCGTCCAGCTGCAGGCACTTGGGCCCGCATCATCCGTGCCACATCCCCAAGGCCTCATAGCTAACCGACACCCAAGTCTTCTAAACCACAGAACTAGACTGTAAAACTCCAACACCAAGAACTGGACCGTAAGACTCCAGCACCAAGAACTGGGCCATAAGACTCCAGCACCAACAACGGGGCCGTTAAGACTCCGACACCAACAACGGGGCCGTAAGACTCCGACACCAACAACAAGGCCATAAGACTCCGACACCAACAACTGGGCCGTAAGACTCCGACACAACAACTGGGCCATAAGACTCCGACACCAATAACTGGGCCGTAAGACTCCGGCACCAACAACTGGATTGTAAAACTCCAACACCAAGGTGTGACAAGGAGATGACACTGCAAAATGCTCGCCAAGAGCCAAGTCCAGGACATTCGCCACTCACACCTCACTGGCAGGTGAGTCCACCCACTCCATTCAGCACATGGGTTGTGGATGAGGGCAGCCACACACCATTCCAGCCACCAGAGACAGCAGCATCAAACACCACAGCCAGTCGGTCTCATTGGGCCTCCCTCCATTCTACTGGGATGGGAATCTCAGACAAAGAAGCCGCACATGTGGCATGAGCAGAGAATCTCACGGGGGTCCAGATACCAAGGTAACTGAGAGGAAGAGGAGAACCCTCAGGCACCAAAGGTGCAGTGACTTCAGGAAGTAGCTCCCATCCCTTGGGCTGTGGGAACACAGGGCAGAGACTGACATCATGAAAATGTAGCTGCTTAGAGATGGGCCCTGTGGAATGGAAACTCAGACGGCTGAAGGGAGGCCATGCTGGTGTCTGCATGAGGGCCCTGGAGGGCCTAGACCCAGGCCTCTGAGAACAGGACAGCAGCCCATGGAGCTGGAACCTCTGGGTGCTATAGAATCTGCAGGCTGGTGGGCTGCTGAGACAGGGCAAGGCCAGCGGCTGTAGAGCTGCCCCCCGCCGGCCTACAGCTGGTCCCAGGGCCCTCTCCAGCACCCTCAGGGCAGGCCCTGATGTGGGCGCCTGCTGGCCAAGCACAAGTGTGGGCTGCAGTCCTCAGCCCTGCAAGGTAGGGTTCAGAGAAGGGACTGTGGAGCTGCGAGGTGATGACTCCGTAATCGCAGCAGGCAGAAGACAGGCCATCAGCAAACGACCAAGCAGGTGCCTCTTGACACTCGAGGGGGAACAGGAGGCTGGAAGGATCCTCAAGGAGGGGTGGCGGGACAGTCTGAGACAGGCGATGCCAGAGCCGGGGCTGTTTCCAGCGCGCAGCTGGTGTCTCATGGCCAGCCCAGTGGGCCTGAGGTTGGGACAGCCAGGGGCAACTGGCAAGATCAGAAGAGGACAAACGAACCGGGAAGGGCCCCCAAACAGGGCTGGAAGCTCGTGCAGCGTGTGGACAGTGGGCTGAGCCAGAGGGGCAGGAGGGTAAGGAGTGGGCCAGCGTGTGTCCATGAGGTGCCAGCGTCTCGAGGGGAGGAGAAGGTCCAGCAGAGGTGGCCCAGTCCTGAGGACCAGAGGAAGTGGCAATTAGGAGCCACGCCCTGGAGTTGCGGGAAGGGCTGGCACAAAGTGGACGGCCCAAGAGTGCAGCCTAAGGGCCCCCAAACTTTTCAGACACCGCCCACAAATGGCACTGCCCACCCTGGCATGTAGGTGGAGGCGCTCCATCAAGATGGGCTCTGCCCCCGACCCCTCAAGCCCTGCAGGGCTAAGGGACCCCAGCATGGTGAGCCACAGCGGCACTCTGGACAGCAGGCTCTCCCCTGTTGGGGATGTTCTCTCTGTTTAATCCCACCCTTTCCTCTGAGGTACAAAAGAGAAAACTCATAAAAAATTAAGCCTCTAGTTCCTTGCTTGGGCTGAACTCTGAGGTCACTGGCATTTCCGTGAGCCTCTGGGAGTTGAGAACGAAGTTCTTAGTTCCTAAAGGAGAAGTTGGGCATGTTTATCGATCAATGCCTCTCTGAGCCGGCCTCTACTAAAAGAACAAGGTCTGAGCTTTTGAGGCTCCATCTCTGTGCTGTGACCAGCCACTGCAGTCCACTTTAATGTGATCTTCATCAGAAACTCACAGCCTAAGAATATCTACTTTCAAGGAACAACTAGAGGACACAAGGCATTTTGAAGTAGCAGGAGACATTTTAACGACCTTCTTCAAGACACTGCTGAGCCGGCTCTTCTGCACACAACCACTTCCTCCCACATGCCCCTCATCTACCTTCTCCCAAGTCCCAGCCCACTCTGAGCACCCACCAAGGCAAGGGCAGGCATTGCACAAACAGGCATCACTGAACTCTCCCCGGAAACCACAGGGCCCGGGAACACAGGAGCCTATGGCGCGGCCACTGCAAGAGACAGGCTCTGAGAAAGGCCAGGATGGGTGGTGCTAGGGTCCGAAGCTGAACAGTTGTGCGCTCTGGGGCCCTGATTTGACCCTTGGGATGGTGCAAGGAGGGCATTACCACCTGTCGCAAGGCCGAGTGGTGCCTGGTGTGTGGATCCACAGGGTATGAAGATGCTGCCAGAGCCACGTCCAGGCCCAGGGCAAAACCAGCATGTTCTGGGCGGTGCACAGAATGCCTGTGTCCTCCCAAGTTCACCTGCGGAAACCCGGATCCCCAGTGTGATGGTGACCAAAAGGGAATCCCAGAGAGGGGATTCAGTCCTGAGGGCAGGGCGCTCCTGATGGGATACATGTCTTGTGAGCGGCATGAAGGAGCCGGCATCCTCTCCCTCTGCCCTGTGAGGACAGGAGCTGGCCATCTACAAACCAGGAAGATAGCCCTCCTCAGACCCCACCCTGCCATCCTGGACTCCTCAGCCCCACAGCCATGAGAAACAGGCATCTGTTCAGATCCCTGTCTATGGTACTTTGCTATGCCAGCTCAAACAAAGATGGCCTCCTAATCGGTAACACTCAGACACACTGTTCATACACAGGCACGGGATCACTCCAAGCCTCCCTTGCTGATGACTGCCCTGACTGTTCATCCGTGACATGGTTAGCCCATGGCACAATTAGCCTGAGACACAGTTATGACACAGTGAGACTACAGCACAGTGAGTCTGAGACACAGTTACTGCATGGTGAGCCCGCAGCACGGTGAGCCCGGGACATGATTACAGCATGGTGAGCCCACAGCACAGTAAGCCCCATACATGGTTATGGCACAGTGAGCCCGCAGTACTGTGAGCCCCAGATGTAGTTACGGCATGTTGAGTCCCAGACACGGTAACAGCACAGTGAGCCCAAGACACAGTGAGCCCCAAACACTGTGATGGCACAGTCAGCCCAAGACACAGTTACGGTACAGTGAGCCCGTGGCACAAGTAAGCCCAAGACACGATTACAGCACAGTGAGCCCGTGGCACAGTGAGCCCCAGACATGGTTACTCACAGTGAGTCCAAGACACAGTTACAGCACAGTGAGCCCACAGTACAGTAAGCCCTAGACACGGTTACGGCATGGTAAGCCCACGGCACAGTGACCTCGAGACATAGTTACAGCACAGTGAGCCCATGGCACAGTGAGACATGGTTACGGCACGGTAAGCCCATGGCACAGTGAGCCCGAGACACGGTTACAGCATGGTGAGCCCATGGCACAGTAAACCTGAGACACAGTTACAGCATGGTGAGCCCACGGCACAGTGAACCCAAGACACAGTTACAGCATGTTGAGCCCACGGCACAGTGAGCCTAAGACACAGTTACGGCACGGTAAGCCCACGGCACAGTGAGCCCCAGACATGGTTACGGCACAGTGAGCCCCAGACATGGTTACAGCATGGTGAGCCTGCCAATGGCCTTAAGGGTTAATATGTAAACACAGCTGCATGCCCAGGATCTTCAGTGATAACACTTGGCATGAAACTAGGAAAACATTAATAAAACTTTATTCAAACCTTGGCAAAATCCCTAAAAACACCTTTATTCTTAGATACCTGAGGAACATAAAGACCCATCCACACGTATAACTTTTAATCTTCTCAATTTTATAGATGAGTAAATTCAAGCCTCGAGTGACTGAGTCATGAGCATGAGACTACCACGTCCCCCACGACACCACTGTACATGACCTCTAGGGTCTCCAGAGTCACGCCTTGAGTACCCCCACAGGGCCAGGGGAAGACACTCCAGTCAGGCCAAGCAACACCACCGCCACACAGGTGATGTGCTCCATGTGTCTCTCAGGAAAAGAATCAAGTGCAGGGGCTTGGCCAAGCCAGCTGTCAGGAGGGGTGCGACCCAGCAGGTGGCTGGGAGCAGGCACACGAGGCAAAAAGCAGTGCCGTTCTGCAGGAGGCGCTCAGGAGCAGGAGGTGGGGACCCAGCAGGCCCAGGAGGCTGGCAGGAGCAGAGGACAGGCTCCAGCTCCGGCAGACAACCTGCCCTGCTCTGCTCTGGAAGCATCCGCAGGTTCTGAAAGAGGATCTCATTTGCCAGGACAACCTCCCAAACCTCATGTGCTCATCCTCCGGTCACAAAAACTGTACACAGAGCCATGTTCACAGACACCCATCAGGAAACCTTGCAGCAGCCTGGATCAAGAGGCAAAATTTTAGATGGAGAACAATTGGTTTCAGAAATACTCTCCTGGAAGGCCAGGGTTCCCAGACAGGGCAGAAGCAACACTGCACGTGGTCTGGCATCCACATCCACTCCGTGCCAACAGGGAACACCAGGGAAGGGCCCCAACTCACCACAGAGTGGGCCATCTCTGCCATCAAAGCCCCCAGCTTTGGCCTGGAGGCCAGCACAGCAGATGCAGGCTCTCTGTGTATCTGAGGAGTCTCCTGAGAGTGGGAAATCAATACCTGCCTCTGCAGAGACGCAGGAAAACATGACCCTGGGACCCAGGGGGTTCAGAGGGTCCCACCCATCCGCAAGAGCCCCCGGGGCACCCTACTATCCAGATGCTCTGAGCCTTCCATCCAACTCTGACCTTCTCCTTTGTCTTGGATGGAACCGAGGCCACTGAGCCGCTCACTGCTAATGGGCCAGGGAGGATTCCATCAGATGCATGCATCCATTGCAAAGCACAGGAGCATCAACAGGTCCCAGTTCTTCCCTTGCCCCGTGCTCATGGGGCCTCCAAGGTGAGCCAGGAGAGGCTCCCTGATCAGAAACTGCTGGAGATTCAGATTAGGGTTTATGCTTCTCATTTACCTGGGACTAAAGAAGAAAGCAGAGGAGGCCATGGGCCAGGGTCCCTCCCACGTCTGAACTCAGAGGAGAGCCTCCTGAGCAGTTTCTCGCTCTCATCTGAGCAGCTTTTGGCTAGAGAGGGTGCTCCTAGGTACATGACCTCGTTTGGTCTCCACAAGAATCTGGCAGGAGAGCAATAGTGCTGCCCCCAGTCCCCACGTCCCTGAGGAAGCAGGGGCTCAGAAGTGACATGACTCACTGAGGCCTTCGGTTCAAGCTCGCAGGACCAACTCAGCCCCCACACCGTGATGAGGTCGGGGGCGTGCAGCCCGCACTCAATGGCACAGGTGGGCACTTGCAGGTGAAAGAGAGGGGCAGACCCTCTTCCCTAGTGAGCAGGTTCAGACCCAGAGGGGCCAGGTCTCCGAGAGGGAGCAACACCCTCCTCCCCAGCGCCCCAGGATGTGGGGCTCAGCATAGCACACAGCTGTCGTTATTTATGCCATCTAATTCCAATCTTAAATGTCTCCAAGTGTCACTACACATTTTTCTGAAAAAAATAATCCAAACAGCGGAAACAAAACCAGAGAATGAGAAGAGCAAAGGCTGAAATAATTACCAATCAAAGGAATGGCCAGGGGAGCAGGCTCTGAAGCTGCAGGCTGGCCTCCGGGTCGCTCCGCCCCGACTGCCTCTGATGAGCTCTCTGTTCCCAACATCTCATCAATTCGAATCACCAAATTCAATTTGCATTCCCAGATAAACAGAGGCCATACTGTAAATACTCTCATCTGACCTTGAAATGTGAGAAGCAAAATTGTCCTTTGCAATTTCAATTCAATCCCAACCATAATGAATAATCCAATTTACCTGATCAGTTACCAACCTGTAATCGCCTAGGTAGGGCTGCCTCCAAATGAGGGGTGGGGAGCTCTGGCAAGGGTGGCCACAGGGAGACCATCAATTCACCTCTACCCCAGGCTGCTGGAGTTTAGGAAATGAGAATGGCAGAGACCAGAGGGCAAGTCACCACCCCAGGCTTTACTGTACAACTGTTCTTTGCCCTCCAGCTCTGATTTTCAGAAAAAAGAGGAGACACAGAAGACAATCCGGTGCCTGGAGTGATGCAGAGAGGCAAAGCACGCGTCCTGGAGACATCCACTGCCTCCCAAAGTCGAGGTCGGGGAGAAGGAGACGATCTGCATTGTCAGCCCAGTCAGTGCTGGCTCCCTGCCCGCCTAATGCAGGCAACAGAAGCCCCAAGGGGTGACATGGCCAGCAGGCAGGCAGCAGGTGGGTGGGCCAGCCTCAAAGCAGGGCACTTCTCTGCACTGTCACTCAGCAAACAGACCACCCCCTAGGTTTGAAAGCAAAGTTTTCCTGGAACAAAGCCATATCCTTTCATTGACATATGGCCTGCAGCTACTTTCCTGTGACAGAGACTGTGCCTCAAAAAGTCAAAAATATTTACTATATGGCTCTATACAGAGAAAGGTTACCAACCACTACCCTACAGCACAGACATGAGGTTTAGAAACACTGGTGTGGGTAACTAAGACATGACTTTACACCCAACTGAGGCCGGGCAACTGCATTTCTCCCCCACCAAGAGAGCAAGCTCCTGCCAGCCCCCAGCCTCGGGCACTGCAGATGCACAGATTCCATGGCAAAAACAGTAATAACAACCCTCCTACTAAATCCACCGATCCTCATGTGCAGGGCGCCTCCCCAACAATCTAAGGCCTCTGGTAAGAAGCCAGGGATTCTGGGGCCCCACACTTCCAAATGGGAGCAGGACTCAAAGAGCAGCACTGGGCTCTGACGCCAACTCCATCCCTGTGCACTGGAAACTCCCAGCTCCCATAGCAGCCCTGCTGTTGGCTGCACAGAGCCCTGTGCAAAGAGGAGGTGTGGAGGCTCGCTCAGGGCGCAGCCTGATTTTCCCATTGAAGATATGTGCGGCTGGGCAAGGGGAACTGTCATTTCTTCAAACACACCCTGAACCTCCCTTCCAGGGAGGGAAACATTTTCGCCTCACTTCCTGGTTATGGACATGGATGCCAGGGAGAGTAGCATTCCAAGGGATCTGGTTCACAGGCGACACCACTGGGAAGTGGCCTGCACTTTGCGATGTTACATCTTGGCCTCATTAACCCTCAGCTGCCTCCTGGCCACCCAAGGTCCAGACTCCATACCCTCTCCCTGGCTCCCCATTCATGGAGGGTGAGAAGATGACTGAGCCCAGGGAGAGAGGAGACAGCTGATGCAACAGTCCGTGAGCCAGGCCAGGTGTGGAGGACAGGGCTGGGGATGCCACGGGGTGAGAGTGGCAGAGCCAGAGGGAAGAGTCATCAGAAAGAGGATACGGACAGACAAGCTGGGTAGGGGGACTCTGGGCTGGTGCTGGAAAGGTGCCTGTGGGCAGAGGGGCCTCTTGGAGCCACAGTCGCCGCAATGGGCTCCTTGTACCTTCCTCATCTGGATCACAGGTTCTAGCAAGTCCATCAAGTTCCCCCAAACAGAGGAGCAAAGGAACGAAAATCAGAGCATCCACTTAGCAGTCCCACTCCACTAACACTTCTCAAATTTCCAGAACACCATCAAGCGACCCAGGAAACCTCAGGACAAATATCAGCTGGAGGACACCAACCTGTAGAGGGGACTGCGGGCCTTAGGGGCCTGCCAAAAATCCCCGCATTGGGTCAGACCACCCCACACAGGAGGCGGGGGGGCACTCCCCATGCCACTGCGGCCCAGGGCACCACCATGCGCCCCTTCACTTCCTCACCCAGCCAGCAGGCCCCAGAACTTGTCTGTCTGGGGCTCTGTCCCCCACACAGGGGTCCAACATCATTGTCCCAGCCCCCATGGCCAGCAGAGCACAATGGCCCAGGCTGGGGAGGTGCAGGAGCTAAGTGTGAGGGAGAGAAGCTGGAGCACAGGTTAGTGGGGGAAGGCCAACTGGCCCAGCTGGAGGGAAAGCAAGAGAGACATCTGCCGTCAAGGTGGGGAGGCCAGGCCTTCACTCGAATGGCCAACAGAGATAGTGGGGACCCCTGGGGAGAGAGCAGGGCACATCTGACATGGCCGCAAGGTCACGAGCAATAACAGAAGGTGGCAGCTTCCAGGGGCAGATGAAAATTGATCACGGAGATTAGAGAGAGGTTGCAGCCAAAGATAGAGCCTCCGAAGTCTGGCCAAACTGAAGTGACAAGAAAAGATGTCAAAGCCCAAGAACTTACACAAGAAGGAAAAGCAGAGAACAAGGAATAAAGAACGGAGAACAAGCCCCCAGGAACACCTGCACAGGAGATGGGACAGAAAGGGAAGGGAGGCAGGAGAGGGAGGGGAGGGGGACCAGGAGGCCATGTGTGAGTGTGAGGGGTGTGCGTGCACGTTCCAGCAACAGCTGCATGGGAAACCAGAAGGAGGGAGAAGGGAAGGAGAGTGGGGACCATGGGGACATGTGTGACCAGAACGCAGGAGAGAAGAGGGAGAAAGGGAGACGGTGCAGTGGGGAGAGAGTGAGAGATGGGGGGAAGGGAGCCAGTCCTCGGGAGCTCAGCCAGAGGTGCTGCTAGAGCCGTGACTTCAGCACTGCATGGCCGGTGAATGGGAGCTGTGAGCACATAGCTGGGCTCTAGCCATCACCAGGTCTAGCGCGGGAGTGCAGCACTCCAGAGAGCAGCAGGCCAAGTGGAAGGACCAGGCTGAGGAGATGGAGCTCTGAGGATCGAGGGGCTCACACACCGTGTTTAATTGAGGCTTGCACCAAATTGGACAAGCAGTTAAGAGAAGAAACAAAGCGATCTCTGTGGCCTCTCTCTTGGAATCACCTGATAGCCCAATTAACAGCTCTGAAGCTGAGGCTCCAGCACCCAAGACAATCGATAGAGCCTGCCAAGCAGAGCCCAGCTGCCAGCACTGGGCCCAGCCTCTGCCCATGCCTGTGCGCCACATGACCCCTCCAGCTGCTTCGGCACTACCTGGGTAATGAAGCCCATTTGGCCTGTTTATTTTCCCATTGATTTTGCTGTCCTCGACCCAAAGCACAGGAAGTCAATACCCCACTAGGTGTGGCACTTTCATGGGGCCTCCACTGTCTCCGCTGTAGAGAGAGTTCCCCTGCTTCATCAATCAGAAACATGTGGCACGGGCCCCAGGGGAAGAGACGTCCCTCCCTGCGCATGACATCCTGGGTAAGCAGGGCTGACAGCCTCTAAATGCTGTCACTTGACCAATAAAGAAACATCTCCAAAGCATTCCCCATGCTGACTAACAAAACTGAAAGGAGAAAATGAGATTTTAGGAATTATTAGTTTCCCTTTCATTCCTTTCTAGCAGGAGCTGGAGAGAGGGAGGCACCCACTCGCCCATCACTGAGTCATCCAGCAGCTCATTTATGAACCTCACTTCCTCCAAGCCGGGCGGGGGGCTTGGAGGGCTGACACTTGACTTGAGAAATGCCAGCTCTAAGCAGTTTATTTCCTCTTGAACTTTAAGAACTGACAAAGACAAGAATGACCTTTAAAAGGCAGGGTTAGTGCTTGTTGGAATCACTGAGCACTTCTCGGCTTACACAACGCAGAGAGGAGGTGTGGGGTGAGTGCCCCCAGGCTTGGGGCATGGCTCTCAGCACTCAGGCAGGTGAATCAGCAGAGAGGCCTGCAAGGTGGGTCTGTGGGTGGAGACCAGGACAGGGCAGGCTGTCAAGAGACTCCAAACATAACAAACCACATGGTGTCCCCTGTGGCTGAGATGGAAGAGGCAGTGGCAACGGACGCAAGACCTGGGAGACCTGGGTTCAAACCCAGACTCCGCCACTGACTGTAGCAGGCTGTGCACCAAGAAGACCAACATTTCCTCCTCCCAGTTCCTCAGAGAAAAGCACGTGGGAAGAAACAGATCTGTTCCTGACACTGCAGGAGTGCCCGTTCCCATCTCCGGGACCTCCTGGCTGGTCACTGTGAGTGTCTGCCAGGCCAACGAGTGTCTGTATTCTTTGAGCCAGCTGCAGGGTGCTCCCAGTAACTCCAGCATGATCAGACCCTGGGGTGGGGAGGAGCATGGGCAGGAAGGCACTGGGAAAGCAGGGTCAGAGACTGGGTGTAAAACACCCCTCCATCCTAGCGAGGTCTGGTTTTTCACATGCTCCCAGCTCAGAGAAGGAGGATGCTCACATCCATACCACCACTTCATTTCTCACCATCAGTTAACAAGTGGCTTCCTCTGGACACCTGAAAGGCATTCTGATGTAGTGATGCCGGCAAGGTGTACGGTGGACACTATACAGGATCTGGAAGATTTCGGTCAAAAGAATTCAGGAAACACTGTGGAAGTTTTCGGGTATGTGTAGAAAAAGAAAGGCCTCCCGTGGTTGTGAATATCAGCTTCATTTCCTCAAAGTTCAGGGAGGACAGAAGGAGCCGGTCCACAGGTGACACCGGACCCACCATAGAGACGACCATGGACAGCAGGAGGCCAGGAAGGCTGAGGGCTGTGACCTTCACTCGCTAGGAGCGGAGCGCCGCACAGGAGGCGGAGCCAGCAAGTGGGGCTGCCCAGGCAGGGTGATGTCAGAGAAGGCCCTGTGCCCACACAGACATGCCGGGGACAAGGGAACAGTGCCTGTGTTTGCAGGGGTCCCCAGGCTCTGGCAGGCCTGCCTGCTGGAGAGCAGACTAGAGGCAGGAAACCCAGCTCAGTGTGGAGCCCCAGCCCAGAAGACCCACTTCCTGAGCCGCTATTGCGGCCGCCACTGCCGCCGGACACCAGATGACTACTCAATGGGTCATCTACCACCAGCTGGGTCCCTGCCTTACAGAACCTCACTCAGAACTTGCCTCGCACCTCTGAACATCTCCTGGAACGCCCTGAAGTCAGGCCCCAGATAACACTGAAAGCCAGTGGAGCTGTCCTGGGACATGGAGGAGAAAAAGGAAGGAGCCATGACAAATTCAGGGCCAAGCACAGGAGCAGGAGGGCGCTCCCAACCCTCCGGGTGAAGGGCCTGACTCTGCAGCCTTGTCAAGTAAGAACCCGCCACATGCTGGGCAAAATGATGACCTTACATTGCCATCATCATTTCCTGAACACACGCCATCAGATTTAATGTTTCCCATCACCCAAGCCAAGGATATTATCATGTCTTTCACAGACGAGGTGGCCTGGGCCAGCAGTCAGTGATGAGCGAGAATTCAACAGCAGTCTCGCTCGGTCTGACAGTGGCTACACTGTTCATGACTGCAGCTCCCATACTAGCCACAGGTCTCTTATGGAACTGTAAATCCATGCTCACCTCAAGTACCCACTGTGTATCAGCCACCATTCCAGGCAAAGCAGACACAATGTGTTTATCCCGACGATGTCTTTATCCATTCACAGCTGAGGGGCATTTGGGTTGGCCCCATCTTTTGGCTACTACAAGCAATGCTGCTATGAATAACGAAACACAGGTGTTCATGCAAACACCCTATCAATCCTCTTGGGTGCACACTTAGCAGGGAGGTTGCTGGGTCATCCAGTGACGGCCTAACCTTTAAGACCCACCAGCTGCTCACAGCAGATGTAGCACCTCACAGGCCCACCAGGTGCCTAAGGGGCACCAACTGCCCACACTCTTGCCAACTACACACCCTCCCACCACCAGACCCATACGAGGACACAAACGGCCCACACCCTCACCAACCTCACACCCCAACCAGCCACATACGAGGACACAAACTACTCACCCTCACCAACCTCACACCTTCACCAGATGCGTATGAGGACAAAAACCAACCACACCCTCACCAACCTCACACCCCCACCAGATGCATATGAGGACCACAACTGCCCACACCAACACCAACCTCACAGCCCCACCAGACACTTACGAAGGCCTGGAAGATGGTAAGACCCGTCACCTCCATGTGCAGCTCCCGCCTCCCCGTGGGAATCCTGCCCTGCTCAGGAGGACTCCACACTGCTGGGGAGGACAGTGAGACCTGTCACCTCCCTCCCTCAACAGCAGCCTAGAGGCCAGATATCTGGCAAATGAACTCCTAAGAATAAGCCCCTACCCACAGACCGAGTGAGGACGAGACGCCTGGTAGGGAAGAAGCTCAGATTCTCCCTCCTCCTCCGAAAAATGCATCCCATCCAAAGGAAAGTGCAGGAAAGTAACTCAGCACTGGGTAAAGCACCACTAAGGCACTGACACACCCTCACTTACACCACAGCCACAAAAGCAGCCAAGTCCTTATGGCATGGTAATCAGTGGAAGCACTGCCAGAGCCCTATAATTGGAGGCTCCAGACAAGTCACTCAGTCAGTGCCAAGGAGCACAACAGACAGCACAGACAGCTGGGGATGGAGCTACGCACGGCCTCTGCCCGTGGGAGAGCCGTAAACACTGCAGGCAGGGAGACGGACAGGCTGGCCATAACTGCTATTATCTTCTGCAACTGAAAGAAAGGGTGGCAGAGAAATCATGGGCCAGGAAGACAGGGGAGAGGTGGACAGGAATCCTCAGAGTTACACGCTGAGTTCAGGAAAAAGCTTTAAAAGAAGAAAAAACAAAATCACTTTGAGAAGAGCAGGGAGGAGGAGGTGGTAGTCATGCATGGAGAAACTGGGCTTCAAACCTCATGGAAGTTCTTCTCTTTCAAAACTTACCCACAGGCTGCTGGTGGCACAGTGTTGTGACCAAGGGATGACACGAGACACTTTTAGGGTGATGGAACTGAATCATGGCTGTAGTGAGGGATACTCAGTGCATTTGTCAAGACCCACACAGCCATACACCTCAAAAAGCAAATTTTATTACCAATAAATAATCAGGAAATGGGCTGGGCACGGTGGCTCACGCCTGTAACTCCAGCATTTTGGGAGGCTGCAGCAGGCAGATCCCTGAGGTCAGGAGTTTGAAACCAGCCTGACCAACATGACAAAACCTCATCTCTAATAAAAATACAAAAATTAGCTAGGCATGGAGGCATGCACCTGTAATCCCAGCTACTCGGGAGGCTGAGGCACAAGAATCACTGGAACCCCTGACCCACGAATGCATGCACCTCACCCAGTGGCTGCCATGTGTCATGCAGGGCAGCGAGAGAGCCAGGACAGGCTATTCATTCTGCCCAACTCCACTGGCAGCCTGAAGGTCACCAGGGCCTGATCCAAAATAGGCAGGGATGGGTGAGCTTCAACAGGGAGAGCAGTTCCCATGGCTGACTCAGATCCCTCCTGTGCAGCTTCCTCGGTGACCAGGCAGATGGGCAAGGAGAAGGCAGCCATGGAGACACAGAGAGAGGCCAGAGCCAAGGGGATATGGTTTGGCTGTGTCCCCACAGAAATCACAGCTTGAACTGTATCTCCCAGAATTCCCACAGGTCATGGGAGGGACCCAGAGGAAAGTAACTGAATCATGGAGATCAGTCTTTCCTGTGCTGTTCTCCAAATACTGAATAAGTCTCACGAGATCTGATGGGTTTATCAGGGGTTTCCACTTTTCCTCCTTCCTCATTTTCTCTTGCTGCCACCATGTAAGAAGAGCCTTTTGCCTCCCACCATTATTCTGAGGCCTCCCCAGCCATGTGGAACTGTCAGTCCAATTAAACCTTATTTTGTTCCCAGTTTCGGGTATGACTTTATCATGAGCATGAAAACAGACTGATACAGAGGGAAAGCAACCAAGCCCCAACATCTGTCCCCAGAACCCACCCTACATGCCCACCCCATCAAGTGCATTGGATTCAATCACACTCCCAAGTGCAAACCTTCTAAAGGAATGGGTTTCCAAAACAAGGTGTCCAGTAACAATGCTGTTCTAACATGCATTTCGAAGGCCAGGCTTAAGGCCAGGCTCACACACAGCTGCCACAAGATCAAAGCATTGGGCTGAGGGGCTGCTTTCCTCGGACCTTTAGAGCTGCAGAAGGAGCCCCGGCCAGGCCCAGTGGCTACTTCCAAGGGACAGGGAACACCAACACTAGTCATCTCGGTTTGGTATCAGCTGTGCAACAAAAGCTCTGGGGGCAGGCGGATAAGGAAGGGGACAGGAACAGCACAGTCATGTTTAACTTCATTAGGAAGAAGTCATTCACCACCAGGGACTCTTCCTCAAACACATCCAAACAGCACCAGTGTGTTGGTCAACGTCCATGTTCCTTCCCAGGGTTGGATCTGGGTGCCATTAGTTGCCATGCCTCCTGTGTCTCCTCTCATTTGTCAGCTTTTCCTTGTTTCTCATGGACTTCACAGTTCTGAGCAGGACTTGCCCAGGCAGGTGTCCACCAGGGTCAGGTGTGTGTCATGGCTAGACTGGAGCTACAGGTCTGGAAAGAACCACAGACACAGCATCTCCATCATCCCTTGGAGCCTGGGTGTGGCCCTCATCATTCAGCGAAGGTGCTGCCCACCAGGCTCCTCCAGGCAGGCAACATTTCCTTTTCGGTACTCCACTCCCTGGAAGGAGGTCACTTCAGTTCCATCTCTTGAGGGCAGAGACTACATCCATTTTATTTGCAATCCTTCCGCAGAGAGAGTCACATCATCATTTATTTCTGTCAGCCTGATTCACCCACGTTTATTTGCCACGTTGGGTTATAAGCCAATACTACTTCATTTTCTCGCTGAAAGGGTTCCACCTTCAGCCACAGGGAGTGCTTTCCTTTGCCTCCTGTGTCCCACTGACATGCCCCATCAGGTTTTCTGCATTTCCTTACTTTCTGGCACTAGAAGACACCCCAGGCTCCTCCTGTGTATTTCCTACCCAAGTCCTAAAACCAGGCATCTCTCCAGGGACGCCCAGCTCCTCTTACTGCAGAACAGTACTTGGCAGCCCGATTCTGGGCCCCAGTCAGCTCCCTGTTGCTGGGTGTGGCTGCCTCTGCCCCACAGCAGCACAGGAGTGCACCAGCCCCACGTATACAGACGCACCTGCGTGTAGCTCCTTCTGAATCTGCCTATTTGTGTCAAGCCAATGAGGAGTTCATGCTGATGTCTGCAGGGGGTCTGGCTTTTCTCACCTAGAAACATACATTCAAGATTCATCCTCTGTTGTTATATGATTAATACCTTGTTCCATTCACTCACTGAATAGGATTCCACTGCACAAATGTACCAGTTTGTCTATCTGTTCCTCTGTTACAGGGTGCTGCGGTGCTTCCGATTTTTAGTAACTACAAATAAACCTGCTATAAACACACACATTCAGGTCTCTGTGTGGACAGTTTTCAACTCTCATGGGTGAAAGCCCACAGACAGGGCCTTAGGTCATACAATAAGACAGTGTTTGTCTTTGTAAGAAGCTGCCACGCTGTCGCAGAAAGTGGCAGCACCATTTTGCCTCAGCCTCCTAGAATGCTGGGATCACAGACGTGCACAACCATGCCTCACTCGGGCATCCTCTCTGATGTATCTGCCGTCTGGATTTCATCTATAGTGACTTTTCAGATATTCTGCCCAACTTTTAATTACATCATCTATTTTCTTATTATTGAGTTTTAAGAAGTCCTTATATATTCTGGATACCAGTTATTTGTAAAATATCTGACTTATAAATATTTTCTCTCATTCCCATGGCTTGTCTTGTCATCATCTTAAGAGTATCTTTCACAGAGCAAAAGTCTTTAACAAGGCAAGTTTATCAAATTTTTTCTCGTATGAATTTGCTTTCAGTGTTATACATAAAAACTCACCATCCAACCCAGGGCACACAGATTTGCTCCTGTATCTTCCTCTAGCAGATCAGAAGGCCTTCTTCAAGGCCTTCTGAGTGGGTAATGCATTAACAAGGTAAAGCATATACAAGCTTTTGGGCTGAGTGCGGTGGCTCATGCCTGTAATCCCAGCACTGTGGGAGGCCAAGGCAAGTGAATTATCTGAGATGAGGAGTTTGAGACCAGCCTGGCCAACACGGTGAAACCCTGTCTCTAATAAAAATACAAAAATTAGCCAGGCATAGTGCATACACCTGTAGCTACTCAGGAGGCTGAGGCAGGAGAATTGCTTGAACCTGGGAGACAGAGGTTGCAGTGAGCCGAGATCGCTCCACTGAACTCCAGCCTGGGCGACAGAGTGATACTCCATCTCAAAAAAACAAACAAATGGAGAGATCCAAGATGGCCGACTACTAGCAGCTCAAGATTGTAGCTCCCAGAGAAAGCGCACAGAACGAGAGGACACCACGTTTTCAGAAAAATTTTTGTTGCTTACGGATTAGGATTCCCAGCGGAGGAGCCCCACGAGTCACCAGCACAACTCTTGTGGCCGGCGTGGCAGTTTTGCCGGCGCTTCGGCGAGGCAGTTCTCGGCGCAGAGTAAATGGGACTAGCTTCCCTTTTGATCGACGTCTGGATTTCTGGGAAGGTGAGTTGCCCATTTCAAGAGGGAAGCCAGACCGGAGATCCCCCGAGCAGAAAAGCACCACGAATCTTAATGCCGCAGTTTTAGCCAGTGCAGTGGGTTGCTCAGATTTTGGCGTTGGGAATCAACAAGTTGGATGTCCACTCAGAGACCTAAATTGAAAGTAGGTAATTACAGAGACGACAGGTGGATAAAATTATAATGACAGGAAGGAACCAATGTAAAAAAGCTGAGAATACCCAAAAGCAGAATGCTTCTCCTTCTACAGGGAATCACAGTTCTTCACCATGAAGGGAACAAGGCCTGATGGAGAACAAGTGCGTTCCAATAACAGAAATGGGCTTCAGAAGGTGGATGATAAGGAACTTTTTTGAGTTAAAAGAACATGTTATAGCCCAATGCAAAGAAACTAAGAACCTTGAAAAAAGGTTTGACAAAATCCTAAAGAGAATAGACAATTTAGAAACAAATATAAGGGAATTATTGGAACTCAAGGACACAATAAGAGAACTTCACAAAGTATGCACAGGTTTTAACAGTCGAATTGATCAAGCAGAAGAAAGGATATCAG
>CAUYQU010001648.1:0-15698 GCA_963574635.1 Cheracebus regulus | reverse complement strand
AAGATGGGTCCTGGCACTAGGAATGTAAGACTGTCTCTTATATTGGTTTGCTCCAGGTTAGGGAGAAGCCCATGCAAGGCTCCTACTGACCATATGTTTCATGTCTAGCTCTGCTGTCTGGGCACCGATTTCCCTGGTTTAACTATCTGATCAATGTTAAGGTAGCTCTGTGGAAATCTGTCGGTATGACTGTCAGGGAAAATTGGCCTGCCACACTTACACAAATCTAGGTGGTCTGGCCCACCACACACCTAGGCTGTATTTATGGTCGACCTGGGAAGACAGGCTAACAAAGTTGGGAGTGTTCTGGAGTCCGCTCCAAGTTGGAAGGCTTTCATGGGAAACTTTAGAAGAAGGGAGGAGGACTCCTGACAGCAGAACCATCCTTTTCATTGGAGGGTACAATACAGAGGTTACAATCATTGGCTACAGATTGCCGTTAAAGGCTAAAATACCGACATTTGATTCAAAAGCGAGTCAGAGTTCTCTCAGTGTCAAGAGGTTGACTCAAAATAGGATTCTTTACTTAGGGACAGGATGTCTGTGTGAATCACAAGCCCTCCCCCAGGCGGTTAATTTAGAAGCCTGTTTACTTTAAAGTAAACTGTAGCCCGGGGTGGCGGCACATGCCTGTAATCCCAGCTACTCAGGAGGCTGAGGCAGCAGAATTGCTTTTGCCTGGGAGGTGGAGGTTGCAGTGAGCCGAGATCGTGCCATTGCACTCCAGTCTGGGTGATAGAGCAAGACTCCATCAAGAAAGATAAGAAAGAGAGAAAGAGAGGAAGAGAGGAAGGAAAGGAAGGAAGGAAGGGGGGAGGAAGGAAGGAAGAAGGAAGGAAGGAAGGCAGGCAGGCAGGCAGGCAGGCAGGCAAGCCAAAAGTGACCTGTAGTTTATCAGGCACTTGTCATGAATGGAGCTTGCAGCACTGGAAGTTTTCTTGGTGAGTCACTGAGTGAGTAGTGAGTGACTGTGAAAGCTTACAACATTACAATGCATGACTGTAGATTAGAACACTGGACATTTAGGCAACGCTGCATGTATTATTTATTATTTTATTTTGTTTTGTTTTATTTTATTTTTGAGACAGGGTCTAGCTCTCGCCTGGCTGGAGTACAGTGATGCAATCACAGATCACTGCAGCCTCGACCTCCCTGGGCTCAAGAGATCCTCCCATCTCAGTCCCCTGAATAGCTGGGGCCACAGATGCCCGCCACCATGCCCAGCTAGTTTTTAAATTTTTTTTGTAGAGATGAGGTTTTACCATGTTGCCCAGGGTGGTCTCAAACTCCTCGGCTCAAGTGATCCACCTGCCTTGGCCTCCCAAACTGCTGGGATTACAGGTGTGAGCCACCACATGTGGCCACAAATTCTGATAGTTGTATTTTTATTTTCACTTACTTTGAAATATTTTATAATTTATCTTAAGACTTCTTGGAATCACATATTATTTAGAAGTGTGTTGTTAAATCTCCATTTATTTGGTGATTTTGTAGCTATTTTTCTGTTATTAATTTCTAGTTTAATTCTGCTATCATTTTGAGGACATTGTATTATTTTTATTATTTTTAATTTGTTCAGATATATTTCACTGCCAGGAATGTAGTCTATCCTGGTGGATGTTCTGTGAACTTGAAAAGAATATATATTATTAGGTTGATGAGCGAAGTCTTCTGTAAATGTTAAATAGATCCAGTTGATTGATAGTGTTATTCAGTTACATTATATAATTATTTTCTCTCTATCTGCCGAATCACTTTAATTCCTGCTAGTTGAATTCTCCATATATAATAGTGGGTTTTCCCATTTCTCTTTGCTGTTTAACGGTTTTTGCCCCATGTATTTTAATATAGTTTTGTTAAACATATTCGCATTCAGGATTATTATGTCTTCTGGGAGAACTGACACTTCTATCATTATGTAAAGCCTGTCTTTCTTTCTGATATTTTTTCTTGCTCTGAAGTCAGCTTTCCCTGAAATTAACATAACTACCTCATCTTTCTTCTGATTAATGTTAGCATGGCATATCTTTCTTCATACCTGTTTCTCATATATTTGTGTTTTTATATTTAAAGTGTTTTTTTGTAGGCAAAATATAATTGGGTCTTATCTTCTTTTGATATCCACTCTGACAGCCTCTGTTTTTAACTGTTGTACTTAGATTATTGATGTTTAAAGTGATTATTGATAGTGCTGGATTATTATCTACTATATTTTCTTGCTGTTTTCTATTTTTTCTCTTTTCTTTATTTTTTTGTTTTTGTTTTCCACTCTCTTTTTTCCTTTTCTGGTTTTACTTGAGCATTTTATAAGATTCTATTTTCTCGTCTCCCCTCTTAGTATACCAATTGTACTTATTTCTTTAATTTCTTAATTTTTTAAAAGATTAAAATTTACAAATACATATACAACTAATCTAGGTCCCGTTTTTATAACACGTACCATATAGCGAAGTATTTCCAATTTCTCCCTCTTATCTTATAACCTTACTGTCTTACATTTCACTTATCTATAACCTTGTATTTGTTCAATAGATTGTTGCTATTAATGTTTTCAACTGTTGCTTTTTAGATCATTAAAATACAAAATGGAAACAATTTTATTTTATCGGCTTTTATTTCATTTCAATGCTCTTCCTTTATATAAAACCAGTTTTCAGATCTATATCATATTCCTTCCCTCTGGAGGAATTCTTTTAACATTGTGTGTGTGTGTGTGTGTGTGTGTGTGTGTTTAAACTTAAGGGGTACCAGCTGGGTGTGGTGGCTCATGCCTGTAATCCAAGCACTTTGGGAGGCCAAGGTGAGCAGATCACCTGAGGTCAGGAGTTTGAGACCAGTCTGACCAACATGGTGAAACCCTGTCTCTACTAAAAATACAAAAATTAGCTGGGTGTGGTGGTGTGCGCCTATAATTCCAGCTACTAGGGAGACTGAGGCAGGAGAATCGCTTGAACCTGCAGTAGGTGGAAACTGTGCCACTGCACCCTAGCCTGGGCAACAGAATGAGACGCCATCTGAAAAAAAAAATTAAGGGGTACAAATGCAGTTTTGCTACAGGGATATATCGCAGAGTAGTGCGGTCTGGGCTTTTAGTGAAACCAACACTCAAATAGTGTACCTTGTACCTGTTAAGTAATTTCTCATCCTTCATCCCCTTCCCACCCTTCTACTCTTCCAAGTCTCCAATGACTATTATTCCACACTCTATGTCCATGTGTCCATATTATTTAGCTCTCATTTATAAGTGAGAACATGCAATATGACTTCGTTTCTGAGTTGTTTCACTTCAGTCTACTCAAAACAAATTCCTTCAACTTTTTGTCTGAGAAAATCTTTATTTCTCATTTCCTTTTGAAGAATAATTCACTGAACACAGAATTCTAGGTCATTGGGCTTTTTTTCTTTCAATACTTTCTTTGTATTGCATTCTCTCCTTGCTTACATGGTTTCTGATGAGAACTCTGATATATTCTTATACTTGTTCCACTATAGGTAAGGTTTTTTTTTCTCTGACTTCTTAAAATACTTCTTCTTTGTCTTTGATTTCCTAAAGTCTAACTATAATATCCCTAGGTATACATTTTTTGATACTTATCTAAGCTTTCTGGATCTGAGATTTGGTGTCTGTCAATAGTTTGGGGAGATTCTCAGATGTTATTTCTTAAAATATATCTTTTTTTCCTTTTGTGTTTTTTTCTTTTTGTATTCCCATTGCACATACATTATACCTTTTGAAACCAACTCACAGTTCTTGGATATTCTCAAGTATTTTATTTACTTTTTAGCTTTGAAAGTTTCTATCAACCCATCTTCATCCTCAGTGATTCTTCTCACAGTCCAGTCTAGTGATGAGCACATCAATGACTCCTTCATTTGTGTTGCATTATGATTTCTAGTATTTCTTATGCCTCTTCTTTAGAATTTTTATTTCTCTGCTTATATTATCTACCAGTTCTTTAATTTTATCCACTACTTTTCAGTAGACCTGTTAGTATATTAGTCACAGTAATAATTTCCAATTGGATAATTCCAAAATCTGCCATATATAAGACTAGTTCTGACTCCTTCTCTGTCTCTTCACACTATATTTAGTTTTGTTTTGATTTTGTTTTTCTATTTTACCATCCATTATAATTTATTTTGTTGAAAGTTAGAAATGATATGTAAAAAGAGTTAAGATCGTTAGGCTATAGGTGACGTGTTATGTTTACCTGGCTAGGATTTAGGCTGTTTACTCTTTGCTATAATTGTATATTTCAGAAGTTAAAATTTTCTCTGATATCCTTGTTTTTGTCTCCCCTGTTGTGTTCACCTTTCCCTAAAGATGACTTCTTAAATGGAATCTGAACCTCACAGATTTTTTCAGCTGTAAGAGCTTGCTATTGTACAAATTCCTTATTGTCATGCTAGTAAAATGTCAGGAGAGAAGTGTTGTATACTACTGTGGGTAGGTCTCAGTCTTTCAGTGAGTTCGTGCCCCAGGTTATGACTTTTACTGGTGTTTCTCAACTTTTATGTTTAACCTTTTAGGTGAGATAGAAAGGCTAGAGGGGGCTGAAGTTGGGTATTTCCTTTTGCCCAGGTCAGTTAAACTAAGGTACAATTGAATTTGGTTAGGCTCTGGTAAAAAAGTATCCCTTGACAGCAGGTTTTTGTTAAGGAGAACAGAATGCTCTGGACATATTTCCAAATGCTGGAAGCAGGAGGGGATTTTTCTTGGATCTTCACAGTGAGAACATGTTGGGGCTCTTAGAGGTAAAACTAACAAAAGTATGAGAAATCCCCCAATTCTGGGATTTCAGGAGTTTTTATCTCTTAAGCTAATCCACACCCAGTCTCCAGCATTTTGTCAATTAAGTATTCTTTAAGTGTGCTCACCAAATGTTGGCTCCTGTGGCATTTTCTGCTCTCAGTATGCTGTGATTGTTTGTACCTGACTCTCCAGTTTGGGGGATGGTGGTTTACCTTGTGAACTCACTTCTCTGATGTATCTAAGACAAGTTGTTAATTTTCAGTTATTTATCTTTTTTTCCTTATTGTGAGGATAGGAGTGATGACTTCCAAGTCATTTTTATCCAAAACCAGAAGTTCATATATTACTTTTTAATTCATTAAAGATTTTGAGTATATAATGCCTGTGAAGTTAAAGGTTTTTTCTCTCCCTCTTCCCTTGCCTTGTCTTGCCATGTTTTCCCTTCCCTTGCCTCCCTTTCTTGAAAAATCAGTTCTAAAAACATTAGTGGCCAGAATAAGTCAGGCTGGAAAAGATGCACCTTTGGAGAGGTGGTCCAATATGGCTTGTCAGCCAAAGTGGATTAGAGGGGTATGCATACTGTGAAGTGGGTGGCCAGTATGGGCAATCAGCTAGAGTGGTTAACATCATTAGTAATGGAATAAGTATAACTTGTGAACCACCTGATAGGATGAAACAAGACATAGCATCGTTGATATATTCTTAACAATAATGCTTAACCTGAATTTACTCATGAAGCCACATTGGAAAGACACAAATTAAATAATATTCTATAAAATATGTGTCCTGTAATCATAAAAAATATTACGGTCATGAAAATCAAGGAAATAATCCGAACTATTCCAGAACACAGGAGATTAAAGAGACATAACACCTAAATGCAACTCATGATTCTGACCTGAACTTTTTCTATAAAAAAGCATTATTGACAAAACTGGAAAAACTTGAGTAGAGTCTGAGGATGAGTTAATAATAAGATATTAATGTTAATTTCCTGATTTTGATGGCTGTATGGTGGTTATGTAGGAGGCTGACTATGTTTATAATAAATCACACAAGATTAAAATATTTAAGTTATAATTAGCTCAACAACTTACTATCAAAAACAATACTTTGTATTGTGTTTGCAAGTTTTATGGGATTATTTCAAAAGAAAAATAAGTTTAAAATAGACGATTCCAGGAAGGGATAAAATATACAAAATTAACTGTTTGAGTGACTCTAAATGAGTTCCTTCTTCACAACTGTAGTCTAATACCTTATACGTTAGCATCTGTTTTCTGTTTATTTGCTTGTTTGTTTTAGTGCACTTTTTCTGCACATATTCTCTCCTCACTTTCCTTAGAGATAAGGTACTTAACAGACACACAAAATTTAAGACCACTGGAGACATGATGAACATGTTGTTCATTATATATTTATGGTTTAGAATTCCTTATCTTTCACTTGTAGCTAAAAAAAAAAAAACCTGTATGTAATAAGCTACTTGGTCTTAATCATATTGTAAATAATATTAACAATGCAAACAAATCAAAACATTATAAAAGATACCAACTCCAGAAAACTACAGCTTTAATTTTCCTTCATTTTTTACTTTGGCCTTAACTGAAGAGCAACATTTGTCTTCATAAGGTTCTTTAAAACAGTGCAGTATGAATAAAATCTGCAAATACATTTATTTATTATGCCTCTCAAATTGCAACTACAGCAAGAATATAATTTAGAAAGTATCTAAATTATTTTTAATGTTTAAAGATAAATTATAATCTATTTTTTTATTTCATGTGTCAGTTTTGTTTTCAATGCCAACATTCATATTCCAGAAGAGTATTGTTTCATATAAAGCTAATTTTTAAACGTAGTTTTTAAAGCAGGGAGCAAATTTGGGCTGCCAGGTCTAGAAACTGCTTATTGGCCTAACTTTATCAATTTTATGTCCGGTCAGCTAGCATATTTATAGTAGTTTTATGTTGTATAAACACAATTATCAAAGTAATGTTTCTGAACACAAAATATGTAAATTTTTCATTTCCCAAATATCTTACCACTTCTCACTGTAGGAGACAGTCTAAACCCATTTTAGAGATATGAAAACAGGTCCAGAAACACTTTGTAACTGGTAGGTGACACGTGGACACTTGTAAGATTATACCCCATAACTAGCAGTTTAAGGAAAAGCACAATAGTCACCGAATCAAACAGTAACATGTAATTCATGCATATACATATGTAACTGTTTTTCACTCATTGTATCAATAAATATGCATTAGGCACACAATTTAAACTCTGAACGATAGTATAATGCAGTCTGGTTTTTGTTTTAAACCTTGTCTTGACCCACTTTTGCAGCAATAGCTAGAGGCTACCAGATCCGCTTCTCCAGCAGCTATTTATGTCTATACCCCAGCCACTTCCTTTATCAGGTTCTTACACTCCCAGGTAACTAGGAACCCTCCTGCTTGGCCCAGATCCAGACACCAGACAAATGGAAGCAGCCTCTACGCCCTGGACCCTGCAAAATTATTCAAACTAGCCAATAAACTAGGAGTCCAGTAACCTCTCTAAACCCACTCTACGTGCCTAAGTAAGCTGTCCACTACAGCTCCAGCTGGTTGTTATTCTTCCCTGTGTGGCCCTGCATAGCAGCCTTTCCTCCTCTGGATCTGTGAGTGGCAAAGAGTTCTGCCTTTCATCTATCTGCCATTGTGTTTCGTACTACCATCAAAAGCATATTTTAATCTTATAAAATAGATATAATGGTGAAAAAAACCCAGTCCCTAATTTCATAGCTTTCCTACTTATTGGGAAGACAGACAAATAACCTATCACACACAAGCCAGGAGATTCATCAGTTTCAAATCATGACCTCAGCCACTATTAGAAGTTTGTCAGATGACAGGCATGGAAGGCAGTCAGGGAATACTCCAGGAAGGGTCTAAAAACACTGCAAAGACTAGGAGATAAGAGAAAGCTCAGAAGATTCATAGAGCACAATTTGAGTGGGAAAGGTCAGAAGAGGTAGTGAAGGATGACCTTAGTTGAGCAGAAGCAGACACTACGGTGCATTTTATATAGTAAAGAATGTTGGCCCATCTTGAGGCCAATAGAGAGCTACAAAAGGGGATTACGCAGAAAACAGGCCATGATCAAGATAATGTTTCAAAAGAATGTTTAGATTTTAACATGAAACATGAATTGGAAATTTTTAAGGGGGAGTGCAAACTGAACACAGGGAATGCTAGCCAGGAAAGCAATAACACCGGCTACAGTGGCTGAAAGCATGACTTGGAGTAATGGGAGCAGGGCATTAAGTGTATGCCCATGATCAAACTGTAGCAGGTGAGAACAGACTTTACAACACACGCACACACAGTCTGTATTATGATTAAAGGTTTTCATAGACTTTCTTTTTAAACTTCTAACATGGTTTTAATATATCCTGTTATCTTTTAGCTGGTATTGGCTCCAGCTCAGAGTTTTATAAAAATGATCTTATTGAAACCTTTCAGCCTAAACCAAACCTTAATCAAAAACATGGTTCCTTCTGATTCTTCCAATGCTAATTTATACAGTAGTAAAAATGCTGTCCTAAATTAGCTTTAATCTTCATTTGTATCATATCATTTACAATTGAGTTAACTTGTTAAATATAATTGATTACAGATTAAGCTTTCTAGGGAATAAACATATCCTCTCATGTAAAATGAACAGAGGAAAAATCAAAGCACTTGAGGCAAGTATATCCTAAGCAGTTTGAGCAAAAGGAAGAGTTTATTTTTTATTTTCTACTATTAGGAAACATCTTTATTTGTGCTTAAATGACCAAAAATGACTTCAACTACCAACGACTGGTAGATCAGCATTCAACTCACAGAACAAGAGCTCACCCAAATAACATGTCTTTTAAAAAAAATTCCATATTCTTGGAAACTCACTGATGCAATTAAATTTTTAGCAGCATATTGTACTTATTTCTGTTAAGTGAGCAATGAGTTAAGACATTATAAAAGGATAATGTAGTCTTCTGGGAGTATGGCAGAACTTTTATTGACTGAGAGTTGCTTTTTTTGTAAAGTTGACCTTCATCCTGATTTGTTCACCTGTTTTTAACAAACCACATCCCTAAACATTACATAGAAAGAAACGGTCATACTGTTCCTCACTGTCTCCTGCCATTATGAGGTCCTCAGATGGCCTTGGAAATAATCCTATAATCCCGTGGACACAAAAGTATTCCAGTGATTCTCAGCTAGGTTATTAATCGTCATGCAGAATCCACAAATAGAATCATCATTAATCTGTTTCACTACCCCTTGAGAAATCTGAAATATAAAGTGAGTCACACATAATTAGAAAACTCATATTGCATTTCAGGAAAGGAGGGTAAAGGTCTCTCAGTGACAAAGCTGCATGTAAAATGAAGAAACCTACTGAGTGCAAGTTTAGCAGTAAAAGAGTACTCTACTTGATTACCCTGCCATGTGCCTGTTTTTATATAGGATGTCAAACAACAGCCTACAGCTATATTTGATAATTAATCAGTAAAAATATTTTGTATTTATCTGCTCAAAACTGAAGAATCAAAGAAGTAGAATACAGAAGACAAATATTCTTAAAGTTACCTATAACATTTATGAATGTATCTATAAATACAATGAACATAGAATTTATGCTTAAATGAATACTATTGACATGAATTCCATACCTGAATCAGATACATTTAAAGCATTTTTAAAAATTTGAGATAATTATAGGTTTACAGCTTGTGCAGTTGTAAGAAATAATACAAAGAGATTTGTGTACCTTTTACCCAGTTTCATTCAATTATAACATCTTCTAAAACTAAAATAAAATATCACAGCCAGGATATTCACATTGATACAATCCACTTATCTTGAGAATTATGTTTTAATGACTGGTCAACCTACCTCAAATTGAGCTAAGTATCTGCCTCTTGCCTCATATTGTTCTTCATACTATACTCTGACATTTATATTTTGGATTCATGGGCAAATAATTTGCCATTTGCTGAGACGATGAATGAAAGGGAAAAATTAGGTACTTGAAGGTGGTGGTTAGAGGGAAGCGTCTGAAGATGCTGGGTTTGGGTTTCTGCAAGACATGCAGCTTGAGGTGTCTAGCAGGTATTTGGCTTGACAACTCTGCAACTGAAATCTGAACTCTGCCACACCTAGCTAGAAAGAAGACATTATAATTAGGCTAAAGAAGCCAAGAAAAGCTTGGCCACCTTTAAAAACACACACACACACACACACACACACACACACACACACACACACATCAACAACAGTGGACACATCTCTTCCAGAATACCCCTCTAGAACAACTACTTCCTTTATTTCTCAGGGCTTCTATTTACACCTCTTATTGGCCTCTAGAGTGAAATGTCAAGAATACAAAGATTGATTTGGTTTTGTCTGGGAGTAGAGTTTATTTTAAAGATGCTAACAAATTCAAGTAGTGGCAGAGTATAGTTTCTATAATATAAAATTTCAAACAGCCAGTTACTGTTCTTCCATCCCTTTGAAGGGGCCCAAACTAAACAGCTCCATATTCATTACAAAAGACCTCTGTGGAGTACCTTATTATGCATCATTTAAGAGTGTAGAAGAACACAAATCCAGGAATCCTTTGGAATTTCAGACTATATAAATAGCCCGTCAGTGAATGACAGCTTAAGCTGTGCTATGCAAAAAGCATGGCAGAGACAATAAATTATTTCAACTGGGTTGGTTTTTCCATATTATTCTAACCCTTGAACATCATAGGGACAATTTCCCTTTGCTATATTTCTATACTAAAGTCCAAGGGTAATATTTAGAGTGATTTC
Source organism: Cheracebus regulus (assembly GCA_963574635.1). Taxonomy (NCBI): domain Eukaryota; kingdom Metazoa; phylum Chordata; class Mammalia; order Primates; family Pitheciidae; genus Cheracebus; species Cheracebus regulus. The sequence continues at coordinate 5,094 of CAUYQU010001648.1, read as the reverse complement.
CCACGAGCTCCTGTGATGATCTGCATTATTAAAAACGATTATTTCCAACCAGAGGCCATATCTGCCAGCAGCAAGACAGGGGGGAAGCATTGTGTGAGCTCCTGGCTCCAGAAACACTGCTGTAGATCCTGGGACAAAGTGCCAGTGACTTTTTTTCACCCGACTGGAGGGTTTGGAAATGGTTTTCCTTTGTGTCTGCAATCCATTTTAACAAAGTACTTTCTGTAGTTAGTTAAAACCAGGATAACAGAGAAGATGAGGCCTTTAAGAATGGTTGTTTCATCAACTAAGGATTCCCGGCAAACTTTAAACAATGCTGAATTACATTCCTTCTTGATTTTTCTGGCCAACATAGCATAATGGGTGATACAACATCAGGTAGACTCACCGCTGGATATGGAATAACATGCAACTGAGATTTGTACAGAGATTAGCGAAATTGAATGTGCTTTGTTAAACATTAGTTAATACTCATCACTGCCTCCATCTGTGCTGGGCCTTTCACACCCTTAGATAAATATGAAACACCCTTTGGCATTTTAATGTTTATCTAAGGCTTTTCCCAGAACATTTCTTACCTGAACTTGGTGTCTAGACTGTGAATGTAATTGGTAGGAAAGCTTGAAAGCTGAGAGAGGAGCAGAGAAAGCTTCCTCCAGAAATCCACTAAGAACCTTAGCTTCATAATAATAACACCCTGATGTCAACTGTTTCCTTCTATTGACTATGTTTCAGCCAATGCCAATCTTGACCTCAAACATTAACTTCCTTCCCCTTCTTTTATAAGAAATTCAAACATATTGAATATATTATTTTTGATATGGGATTGCAGGTTGGGTAGGTAGGTAGGTACATAACAGCCCACAGCCTACTAATATTTCACTTTAAAAAAGTGTCTCTGCCAAGCCACAAGGTCATATGACTTCCTGCCAGCCACCAAGTCACATGCCCTACCCATCCTTCCCACACACCGTTCGCAAGTATTCCTTCTTCCTTTTACCAACACTGGGTACCAGTCCTAGGGTAACTTCTCAAAAGATCTTTTCATCAAAACTTATCTTGCCCTGCAAAAATATTTTCACGTCAGTATTCAGAAATTCAATTTTTTTCTGTATCATTAGATTAATAATAATGACAATGACCTCAAGCAAAAGAAGGAGGATAGTAAGTCTCCTATTTCATCTTAGAAATTATTCAATGCAGAAAGTAATACTGCACAGACAGAAAGTAATATACTCTGGGTTGAGGAAGGAGGCAAGAGTTAGGTTTGGCCAAGGTAAAGACAGTTGCTGACTCCACAAACAATTGACTAGATTGGACCCTTTCTTGTCACCTTCTGTTACAGAGCATTGGGGGTGTTTAAAAAGTTCAGGGAGAGTGGCTATTTATAGAAATTATACAGGAGGTATCTTTATGTTTTCCAATTACCAGTATTTCAGAATGTATACCACACTCCCCTAAATTAGAACTTCTTCACTCCAAATTGATGCACCCATTCCCATAAGGATTTATCCAGTTTTAGGTCTTCTATGAAATTTTTTCATATTCAGAAAATAAATATTGGTTATCTTCAGAAAAAGAAAAATTTATAAACATTGAATGTCTATGCTAATTTGAGGAAAAACCCTCAATTAGACACCAAACTACAATATGTAAAGAGAAATATTGCTACAAACTACTACTTGACAAATACCTCAGGGCACAGTATACTCATATTTTTATCCTTCTTTCTCTTTTTTTTTTTTTTTTTTGAAACAGAGTTTCGCTCTTGTTGCCCAGGCTGGAGTGCAATGGCGCAATCTCAGCTCACTGCAACCTCTGCCTCCTGGGTTCAAGCGATTCTCCTGCCTTAACCTCCCAGGTAGGTAGCTGGGATTACACCCAGGTAAATTTTATTTTTTTTGTATTTATAGTAGAGATGGGGTTTCACCATGTTAGCCCAGCTGTTCTCAAACTCCTGACCTCAGGTGAGCCATCTGCCTTGGCCTCCCAAAGTGCTGGGATGACAGCATGAGCCACCGTGCCCGGCTTTTTTTTTCTTCTATCTCCCTCCTTCTGAACCTCTCCTCTCTTCCATTCACACCAGGAATAAAATAAATTTCTATCACCCTGGTAATCAGCATTATTTTTTTGAGAGTCTCATCTCCAATTTCTAAATATTAATAATTTGCCCAGAAACTATTGATGAAGTTCATAGCTGATTCATCTCCCATAACACTTCTCATCTCCTCTCTAGGGTTAAAGTGCCCTTTAGAGAAAAGGGTGACTACTCTAAGTGTGACTGTGCCTCAGTTTGGGAAGAAACAGTAGGTAGGGTCTACAGGAGCCTTTGGCATTTTCTTTGAAGATCTGGATGGGATGGCATGGGAGTGGAGAAGCATAATTATTAAACATTTTGGACTTGGACAAGAAATGAACAGGAAGTTGCTTTAGTCCTGGTTTGCTTAATTACTGCAAGGAGCAAAAAAGGAAAGGAGAGACAGAGAGAAAGTTGGACAGCCATCAAAGGATGATTGCTTAAAAGTTCCTTCCTCTTCTGTCTTTTTATTTCAATTAACTAGTGTAGAACAGCCAGCTTTCCCCTGAAATTAACCCACTGATACAATACCAAGGATATAGAAGTTCTGTTTAGAGAAGTCTCTCTATGAAGTCACTGTTATTTTAGACAAGGAAAGTGATAAAGGACAGGGTAGCTAAATGGAGTCAAATGGGGAAAAATGAATGGCAAGAAACAAAGAAGTAAATGAGCTACATACCAGATTTCAAAATCTGTAGTTTTATTTGAACATGCAACTAAGATTTTTGAAAAATTTAATTAAGAATTTTATAGAGTTTGGAGTTATAAATTACCTTGAAACAACAAAATATGACCATTCTTTTTTTTCACTTACATTAAGAAACTGAATTCCTCAGAGATGAAGCAATTTGTTCATACGTGTAATAAGAGTGATAAGTTTAGACCTTCAACCAGGTCACCTGAAAGAAGATTAAGGGACTTTCACAAAGAGCTTCATGCCATATACAAACAAGAATATTTTTATGTACTAGGATAATATAAACAAGTTACTATGTACAAGGCCTTTGTCAATCGACTATGTTTATTATAATCACTAATTATTTGAACATTATTCTTAGACTTACACTAAAATAACCAAAATATAGTAAGCTATAAACAACATTATTGTAACATTTTCAATTTTATTTTGCATACATGCAAATAGAAGAAAATAAAGGAAGCCATAATACAAATCAGTGTTCTGACCTCTACATGATGAACATTTATTAAAATAAATAACTGCCATCTGTTTTCTTCATGCTTTCAATGTTTTTTTTTAATATCTGTATTTCTAGCAAACTTGAAGCACGACTTTTTAGTTCAATTAATAGCCAGGAAACCGTGGGTAAGTTCCTTAACCTGTTGCAAAGATCAGATGAGGTATTTTATGTTGAAGTACTTAGCCTGCCATCTGGTATATAATCAGTGCAGTGTTAGCTGCTTTTATTAGTAGTAAGCATTTTTTAATGAAAAGAGTAAAAAGGAAAGGGTCACTTATATCTGAGAAAATGTAGGATTTGGCTACAAGCGTCAGTTCACTATAAGCAACAGCTGGTCTCTTTATAGGGCTTAGGATACAGATTATATAAAATATATATATAGGAAGAGGAAAAGGGTAAAAACTTTCAAAGTTCACCAGTTGTAGCCTACAGCATTTCACTCAAGCTCATTAGGAAGTTTACATTTATAATGTAATCTCTTTGAAACAGATTTGATTTTTTTTTTTTTAGTAAGGATCTTGTAAATTAAAAATTTCCCAAGGGACTAACCTAATACAAGTCGTTCCAGAGGTGGAATTCCTTCTGATCAAATATCTCTGAGCAGAAGAAAAATGGTTCACTAAGACTAGTGTACTGGTTTATATAATTAGCAGTGACTATCAGAATACCAGGGGGCAGCACTAGCAATTAATAATATCCTTGCCTTCAGAACTGCATTTAGCAAAAGAAAGACATTTAACCTACATAAAAGAACTGTGCAAATTAGCAGTACATTGTCTCAGTCCAGCTGTTGTAAAGTATTACCATATGGCTTTATAGTACACCTTTATTTTACCTTGGAGATTAAAAGGCCTTTAAAAAATACTATTTCCTAAGGTTGTTCTCTGCTATACAAAAAATACCAGTACATCTATACATTTTGGGGAAAATGGATAATGTATGGAAGGTTACAGTTTACATCCTTACCTTTTCCTACTGCCTCACCTAGCCAAGATTCCTGTGAATGAAGTCATACTTACATCAAGTAAAGTAATTCCGAAGTGAATTAAATTCCAAACAACAATGCATGCAGAGACACTAGCTGTGGAAAGCACCATGCAGGGAACAAGAGAGTTGCTGCAGGAGTTTTTTCTTTAGTTCAACTCAATATGAAAATGGGGCCCCTTAACAGAGGCAGATTGGGGATCTTATGAAACAGTGACCAAGAATATTGCCTGGCACCAAATTGACAGTTATAGATGATATGTACACCAATAAATACCTTTTTAAATGTCACTAGGATAGTCTCATAGGTTTGCTATCATGTGTAAGGACTATTCAACTCCACAGGAGCAAAATACTATTCAGGAAGCCTGGTGATAAAAAATGTGAGATCTGGGAATAAAGCCCTTAAAATCCTGCCACTCTAGAGAGGTGAACTGACTTGAAGCCAATAAGGTAAATGAACAATGGGAGCATGTTTTTTATGCACTTCTACTAGTGGAAAATTTTATATCGAATGTGATCAATTTATTGAGCAATATTTTAAAAATCAGCTGAAGCGAATTACCGTTTTTTTAAAAGAAGAATATATACACCTGGAATATTTTAATTTAAAGTATAAATAGATGTATATTCTAGCTATATACTGCTAATGTGGAACAACATCCTTTTCTTTTTTTTTCTTCTTTTTTTTTCTTTTTCTTTTTTTTTAGAAAAAGAGAGAAAAGGAGAAAGAAAGAAACAGCAAAAGAAAGAAAAAAAAAGAATGAAAGAGAGAAAGAAAGAGGAAGAGAAAGAGGGAGAGAGAATGGGATTCTTGTTTTATTGCCCAGGCTA